>PVIW01000347.1:55094-203688 GCA_004026585.1 Noctilio leporinus | reverse complement strand
CTTATTAAAAGATTGATTCTACTTACCTGAAAAGAGGTAAGAAAACAATTCCTTTTCCATTGGAGAACCCTGCTCTAGGACTTAGTCTATACTGACCAGAAGATTGAGTCAATAACTTTGTTACATCAATGATGGTTTTTGACATTGCAGAATACTGTGTCTTAACCTCCCACCCCACTCATATTTCTAATTCCAAAAACCTAGAAAGGAAGAGATATAGGAGAACAGGCAGTGATATGACACATTTGAGGAGATTCATTTCCCACAATTAAAGCATTATAGGCAGGTACAGAAATATATTGGCAGCAGCAAAGGCTGGGAAATTTTGTTTTGCATAAACTCATCTGTTCAAACTTAAAATATTATAGATTCAGAAAGAGCAAGAAAAAGTTGCATATGGTTGGGTTTTCCTGATCATGAAAAGATTACATATATACAAAGTTAACCAAAATTTTGAGCCTGTTATAAAACACCACCTTAGGTTTGCTCCAGTCTAGGAAAGCAGGTCATTTCCCTGTCCTTTGAACACTTGGTATGAGTTTTATTCCAATGTATCTGGCCTGCATCTGTGGTCTAGTACAGGCTTTGCCCAGTGTCCATTGGTGGCACTGTCCAGCCTTGCCCTCCAGCAGCTAGGGTATCACAGGTAAACCATTTTAATATCATTAGTTCCAAAGACCCTCCTCTAAGGTATATCAAAGTCTCCCAGGCTCTTTGGGGACTTTTATTTTGGTCTGGAGCATATTATCACACTTGCTACCACACTCCATTTCTCAGATTCCCATTAGATATACGGGCCTCATCCTTTTGGTTATCTGTCATTTGGTCACTCAGCATGTGGTCTGATGAGAGAAAGATGACATCTTTGTCAGCTTTTGGCTATGAATGTAAATTTTTTTTCTGGATACTTGGCATCTCAGATCAGGCAAAACAACCCCATTTAACCTATTTCTAACTGTATCCAATACACTCCTTCCTGGGGGAGGTTGAACAAATGACCCTCAGAGTCTAGAAGTTCTTCAAATGCAGAGAAGAATAAGAGGCACCTCTTCAAGGAATTTGGTTTTCTCAATACTTCTATCCTGTCTTATTAAGACATGGCTGATTTTGCCTGAGATAGTGACTTTTAAGTGGTCTTAGCTGATTTCATTGTACGAGTTGGATTAGGGTTACTTCCTCCATAGTTAGGGAGGTAAAACAGGAAGAGGACATATCCTCAGAATACTGGCTCATAGCTGTGTAGTCAGATCACATGCTAGAGTAATGTGCTTTAGTTTCTTTCACTTTAAATAGGGATAATAATTCCTATAGTATGTCAGTGGAGCTAAAGCCAAATAATGGATAAACCCTTTATAAATTCTAAAGATGCATATTTGTACAATTTGTTTAACAGATAAAAGTACTGTCAAGTGGCCACAAGAGACCTGAAATGATGCTTCCAGAGTTTTCAAATCAAGAACAATCATGATAAATAATTTGAAAACAATGAAATTATTTAGATGCTACTTCACTTCAGTCTTAGTGTCAGAGTTTTACTGTGGATATTTACAACTCTTTTATAAGAGAGCTGAGAAAGCTATAAAATACAATGTTAAGAATTTTGTACAATTATAGAATATTGCAAATCAAATATATGATGTAAAA
Source organism: Noctilio leporinus (assembly GCA_004026585.1). Lineage (NCBI taxonomy): Eukaryota > Metazoa > Chordata > Mammalia > Chiroptera > Noctilionidae > Noctilio > Noctilio leporinus. Next base: position 202,044 of record PVIW01000347.1, on the reverse strand, counting down.
GCCAGATAGACTGGTTATGGGTTGGAATATCCTGAAAAGAGGAGGAAAGGCCAAATAAAATAATTTCTAACAGAATGAGCAAGTTTCCAGAAGTAGAATTTCATAAACACAAATTAGAAGAATGAGAGGCAGCTATACATATTGTAAATGACCCAAGGCCAACAGAACTGTCTGCATTAAAGGAAGAAAAAGGAGTAACAACAACAATAAAACTAAAAACAAAAAAACAGGAAAAGTATTCTCATTCTCCCTTGGGTTTTGCTGATGTCTGGTTTGCTAATATTGAAAGAGCCCTTGACAATGTGTTAAGGACAGTGTGTAGTGCTTTATGTGGCTTAACTCATTTTTCCTCACCCCAACCCTATGAAGTTGTCATACTATATTATCATGTCATATTACTGAAGAGAAAACTGAGGCTTGGTTTTGTGTGTCTTAACTTAATCTGGTTACATCCCTAGGGGTATTGATAAGGTTATTATCCACATTTTTGCTGATAAGGAACACCAGGCTCAGTGGTAGAATCACAAAATGGAAGCAATGTTAGAAAAGAAAAGGGGAGAGATCAAGTTGGTGAGCTTTCCATGAATACAAATTGACTTTGCAACAGGGCTAAAAACGGTGTCAGGAAACTGCCTGCTAGGAACAGTTTCCTGGTAGGTTTCTGTTTGCTCATCCATCTTTACAATCAATGACCCTTTCTTTAGGGAGGTGGGGCTAGGGCTAGAGGAATCTTATGGTCACCAGGAATAGCAATGGAAGCTAATGAGAAAAATCAGTGATAGCTAATCTATATGGTAAACATATTTTAATATTCAAAATAAACATTTGAGATGAGCAGTATCATTATTATAATTTAATAAGTGAGAACATTAAAGCTTAAGATCACGCAGATAGGAAGTGGCAGGGCTCAAGTTCAAAACCATACACTCTTCTCCAAAGCCCATGACCTTTACCAACATGCATGTACCTATTAGCATGTTCACTAGTAGCAAGTGACACATAGCCAAATTATTATGTAAGAGAGAGAAATGGCATTTCTAAATGAAAAAAGCCAATTTTCTTTTCTTTTTTCTTTTTGGTCATTACCATCCAGTACCTCCTGTCTCATCTTTGCTCACACTTTGATTGACTGGAACTTTATTCTGCCCCTTCTGACATAACGTTGAAATGTTTTTTAGGCATTTATTCAAAGGGAAAAGGGGAGGAGGGAAATGGTTCAGAACACCCACACACTGAAATATGAAGTTAAAATAAGACAAGCCACTTAAAATTTTGGTCTGTCCTTATGCATGAAATGCGTATTAAAACTCATCATGAAAGAATCCAGTTAATTACTACAATTAATATAAAGGTTCTGGGGAAATACCTACTTGCTTAACCTCTTTGATAAAGGTACCAGAAAGAAATTAGCAGCCTAATTTATATCAAGGTGACCGAGTTAAAACAATTCTGTAGCATGTTTATACATTGACTTCACAGAACTTCTTTTCTAATGTTAATTTATAAAACTGAAGGAAGAGACCTTTTATGTTTAGCAACAATGGTAAAACATGAGGACAGCATGATAACACGGTGGGAGGGAACAATGATTGGCTGGGGAATCTGGGACATAAGCTCAAGTTCCAGCCCTGCCTTCAATGAGAGGCTGTGTGATGTATGTGGAACACGTTATTTTACTTCTCTGGGCTTTAGTTTTCACAAATGTAAAAATAACTGGGGTGAAACCAAGGTATCTCTGAGAGCTGATTTATAGGTAGCAAGACTCTCAGTGTGAGGGTGGAAGTGATCCAGGTACATCTGGGCATGTGTTTGGGGCCATCTGGTTGGGGAAGTCACACCAAGCCCTAGTTGGCAGCCAAGAAGACTCCTGGGAAATAATTCGGGTTGTGTCGGTTGCTGGGATCCAGAGCCATGAATAGTGCTATGCCGGGTAGCCAGATAGAAACCCATTTTCTGGAGGCTGAGGGGGTTGCTGAGGTTACAGGGTTTTGGAAGACAGAAGAGAGATCTAGAAGGCTCCTCTCATGGTAAAGCCATGAGCACCTCCTGTAGTCTGGCGTTCACCTGTGTCACCTGGTCTTTCTATGAATGAGGTTCATAGGGTACTATATGAGCTTTAAGCAAACTTGTTAAATCCTGTGGGGCCGTCCACACTGCCGAGGACCCACCCTGGCTCATTGGAGGGCTCATGGGCTGATTAGGGCATGGAGTCCAACAACTGAAACAGGACGGAACCCCAACCTGCCACCTTCTGTGTGACCTTACAATAGCAACTTAATAGCTCTGAACCTGTTTCTCATCTGTCAAATGATGATAATGGTCTTTTTTCCATGGAGTCTATTGAGGTAACTACATTTTAAAATGGCTGTAGAGCACTTACACAGTGCAAAGGCAAATGGCAACTCGTCAGCATGTTGAAATTACTGCCCCTACTACTGTGACCAAGGTTTTCATCAGAGTCATGCTGAACAGCAGAGGGACTGTCCTGGCCCTGTGAGATCATCGCAGGCCACATGTGTGGAGGAGTCATGACAGCAACCTATAGGAGCTGCAATGTCCTCAGAAGCAACAAATGGAAAACCTTCCTTACTGAGTGAAGTGGTGTCAAGTTAGTGGTCAGGCTAGCCTGAGGCAGGGCACTGGGGAAGCCTTGGCACTCTTGCACTTGCAGAAAATTGGTGGCCACTGGTGGGCAAGCTCTTTGGCCACTAAAGAAATGGTGCAATGATAGTGCCCTCCTCTCCATCAGTCTTCCTTTGGGAAGCATTTGCATAAAAGGCATAAAAATTCAGGTCATATATCCAGAGCATTTTCAAGGAACTATATGAATAGGTCAGAGCCATGAACTAAAAAGTTGGGGTATCTTTGATAATTGGGGTTCATTTATGTAACCAAACATATTTATTGAGCACCTGCTATGTGTCAACAACTCATCCAGGCAATAGGAAAACACACTCAGCAAGATGGACATGGTCCTTACACTCCAGAAGCTTTCATTCTAGAAGTAACTATAAATATATAAATACACAAGAGGTTTTTTCATTGAGAAGTAAGTCCTTGAAAATAATAAACTGTCTTGGGAATTATGACAGAGAGTGAAGGGATCATCAGGGTCTCATGGTGCAAATGCCATTTGAGCTAAAACCTGAAGAAATGAAGACGTACTATCCTCTGGAAGACCTGTGGTAAGAGAAGGCTAGCCAGAGGGAACATCAAGGGCAAAGTTTTTGGGTCAGAGAGGAAAGACAAAGCAAGAATGCTGGGAGCAAACTGCAAGTGGAAAAGAGGATTTGACCCAGGACAACACAGATATAATTGAAAGAAAGAGCTCAACAAAAGATCCCGCAGAAGCCAAATGAGCGAGGGGGGAAGTATCATGAATTTGCAAAGAAACTGGTGAAACTGTGGAGCTAATTATCAAAGAGGAGGCATGTCATCACTTTTAGCATTAAGTACCATTTTGGGCTGGGAGGTTACATGAACTCCATGTTCTCAGGCACTGCTTTATCCATTTCTTATCAAAGAAGGTTCAGTGGACAGTGTTTTCAAACTTGATTCTAATAGAAACCATTGGATGTCGTGGAATGACACTGGACCCAGAGTCAGAAGGCTAGGGGTCAAGTTCAAGTTGCACCACAATGCTATATCTACTTAAAAGATCCTGGGCACTCCACTTGGCCTCCTTGATGCTGCTTCCTTATCTTGAAGTTTAGAGTAATTTCTAACAGATAGGGCAACTGTGAAAATTAAACAAGATAGTGTAGTTCAAAAGTCATTAGAAAATTTTAAGCATTCCCTCAATGTTACTTTTTGGTTTTAAAATTCTTTTAAACATATCTTGTTAAAATTTCTTATCCTTTTTAACTAGAACCACTAGAGGTCAGAATTTCACATAAATTGTTTAAAGAACCAATTTCCTAAAGGTAGGGAAAAAGAAAGAAAAAAAAAAACATTTGCCCACAAAGCAAAATGAAATAATAAATGTAAGACAGAAAAAGAAAAGTAAAGGTAGCTTTACATAAAGTTTTGATAACAGGAACAATGCTTATTGTAGAAATTGTTACCCATCAGACTTAGATAGGGAAAGGAAGGAAAAATAGAATTTAAGTGTCTATTGTGATGTCCACATAGCCTAAAATATATATTGATTATCTTATATTATTTAAAAATAGGCCTATGATTAAGTCCCATTAAAAAACCCACTGAGGCATAAATAGATATAATAACATACTGAATATCAAACAGATTGAATCTAATGTCTTTCTACTGTGTCATGCTTGGGAAATAATGCAGTTAAATAATGGTGCTTGTACATTGAACAACATATTCTATGATGGCTTAGCATACCTGATTTTGTCCCTGCAACTAAATAATTTATTTTGTTTCCAGCCTTCCGGATGAATTTAAGGAAAACTCCTTGTATAGTCTATTTCTCCGAGTATCTAGAAGTTTCTGAGCACAGTTCTAGTAAATATGATAGTGTGATGATTAGCCATGGAGAAAAGTATAGACCAGCATGATCTTAGGGAAAAAAATACTGAACAGAAGCAACAACTTTTTAAAATGTTTACTTGGCTGTCAAGTTTTGTGTTTTTGTTTTGCTCACTTTGTAAAGCTTAATATACAAATCAGCATTGTTCAGAAGTGGGGAAGGGCTGGCCCCAAGCTTACGCAGGAGTTAGGGAGGGTTGATGGCAGTTTGTCTCCAGAGAAGACAAACAATATTCATTTTTATTGTATGCACATTTAGCCCAGTGCCTAGGGTAAAGGTAGGGCAGTGGTGGGTGGATATGCTTACGTTGCAGGAAGTCTGGGACAGAAAATTTGAAAAAATAAAAGAAAAGAATCAAATGGGTCCTGGCCCCAGGAGTTTGTAATCTAATCCCCAGCTGGACATCTAGATTTAAATTCTAGGACAAGTTCTTCCTTAGCTGGAAGGGTTTTGCATATCACATGCTGTTTGGAATTTAGCAGGTAGTCAGTAGTACATTCCAGACGCTTGGAATCTCTTTAATGAGAAAGGAACTTAGAATACATTGCATACCAAGTCCCTAGACTCTGAGGGAGGAAGAAAAATCATACTAGATTCATAATACACTTAGTTCTAGAACCCAGCGTTCTTGAGAACTTCCCAATCTTCCCCAGGAGCACATATTTCTTCACTCTGTCACATTTCTAGCTTGTAATCATCTCATGATCTCTACACAGGCTCAAAAAGAGAGCTAAACTGTCCAGAATCTTAATAGGGTTTTCACTGGGAAGGGAAAAGTTTTCTGTTAAGCAAAGAAATGAAGGTAGGAAGGCTCATGGTGGACACCCTGCTAGCATCTAACACATATTAAATGCCCTCTGTTCTCCCTCCAAAATCATTTATCTCTTCATTGCTCATGCCATTAAAATATATTATTTAATGCATATCTTGTGCCTTCAACAGTGCTTGGCACTTAGGAGGCATTCAGTATGTGTTCACTGAATTGGAATGAATTAGAATGGTTGAACATTATATTTGGACATTATTTTAACACTTCATCCATTATTCTTCCAGTTTGAATACAGTTTATTTGCAAGAACAATTGTTTAACAGTGCTATTTTCAAATGGATTCTTCTATTTGCAGGTATGGGAAAATTTTTAATTTTCAGCATTCTCCTTCATACCCTGGGAATAAAACAAAGAATAATACAAAGTTTCCTATATGCTATGGAAAGTCCAGTAATGGTTTTAAGTGAACTTTTTTCTCATCAAAACTCTCTGTTCTAAACATTTGCCCTCACATTATTTATTCACCCAGGAAATTATTAGGAAGCCCCAAGGTCTCATTGTTCTGCCTGCATTTATTTTGTGGTATCAAAGGTTAAAACTTGGATTGCAATCTTATGAGGAAATTAATTCACTGATTAAGAAAAATGCACTTTAAGCAATACCCATTTAAATAACTGACAAGCATAAGGCGATATATTTCTAGGCTTTTTTTTTTTTTTTCTTTTGTTGGAAAGACTTTTTTTCTACTTAAAATTTTAAGCAGCTGTAATTCGTCCACCCATAGCCTGGGGAAACACAGCATGAATTACTAATGAGGGAGCACCAATTTGGACAGCAGTGACCACTTTGAGAACAAAAGGGTCAGAGCTGAAACCAGGAAAACAGCAGCATTTTTTTTTTTTTTTTAATCAACCAGTTGCTTGAAGCTCATTTAGATCTTGGCTCCACTTGAAATTTTTTTGCAATGTTCTATTATCCTTCAGCGAAATGCACTTGGCCCAAAGACTTCCCTTTTAAATAAAGAAATGTTCAATTGTGTACTGCCTCCAATCCTTGATAAAACTTTTCCTCTGCCTTGGAGCCTAGCAGCCCATTCATGTATGAAATATACAGGAGGTTTAACTATCTTCTTAACCGAGCTTTTGTCTGGTAGTTTTAGCAGAAGCAGTCAGGAAAAGGAGTTGGGATAAAAAGAGCCCAAGATGCTTTAAAGGAAAGGATGCCTGAAGACTAATGTCTTGTTTGTGTGTCTCTCTGTAGTGCAGCATGAAAAGAGGATATTCCTCCTGTCCTGGATCAGTTCCATCACATCCTTGCCTGGGGCTTCCACCTCCTCCTAAAGGTCCCTTACTTCACATCAAGGGAGACTGAAAAACAAGTGATAGGCCATTGATTTTTCAAAATAGAAGCAAAGAGGGAGAAACCATGGAAGGGAGAAGAGAAAGCCTTTGAGAGCTGGCACGAGACTGGGATGATGGAGGAGAGCTTACGTACTAGAGATGAAAATGCGATTTTTCTTTCCTCACCTTTGGGTCCTGGTGAAATTGTGTGTGTGGCACAGACTTCTGTGGTAGGGTGACTCTCCACATCCAGGCCCAGGCTCTGAATTTGCAGAAGGAAGAGGACCAGGAGGATAAACTCGTGTCTTCGAAGTGAGACTCCAAAGCCATCCATCGTTCTGGTTCTTGGAGAAATAGACTTGCCCAGAAGTGCCAAATAAACAGCTTTACTTGAAATCAATTCTGCTCTGGGGAGGACAGTCAAGTCTCTGGAGTGTGCATTCCAAAATGGCCTGCCAAGGCAGGAAGAACATCCCAGCTTGTTTATTTTCCCAGGGTTCCAATGGACCATACATGGTCCAGACTGTTTATTTTCAAGTGACAACAGTTTATTGAAAATTATCTCTGAACTTAACAATCAAGTGTGCAGGTCAGCAGAAACATTCCGGAGAACAGAGATGATAGAAATGCCTTCTACACAGTAGAAGACCTGATAATTGGATGTTCTTTATTGCATTTATATATTTTTACTTAATTTTTTATTGCTGTTCTACTGCAGTTATCCCAGTTCTTCCTGTCATCCTCTCCTGCCCCACCCGACTCCTGTTCCCACAGTCAATCCCCACTTTGTTGTCCCTGTCCATGGGTCCTTTATTCATGTTTCTTGACCAGAACCTTTCCCTTCTTTTCCCCGTTCTCACTCCCTTCTCCCCTCTGGTCCCTGTCAATCTGTTCCTTGTTCCCATGCCTCTGGTTCTGTTTTGCTCATTTGTTTGTTTTGTTTGTGAGGTTTCTGTTATAGGTCAGATCATAATGTATTTGTCTTTCACAACCTGTTTTGTTTTTTCACTCAGCATAATACTCTCCAGTTCCATCCATGCTGTTGTGAAAGGTAGGAGTTCCTTCTTTCTTTCTGCTACATAGTATTCCACTGTGTAAATATAACACAATTTTTGATCCATTCACCCACTGATGGGCACTTAGGTTGATTCCAGCACTTAGCTAATATAAATAGTGTCGCTATGAACACAGTGGTGCATAGGTTGTTTTGAATTGGTGTTTCAGGATTCTTCGGGTATAATTTCAGCAATGGAATCAGTGGATCAAAAGGCAGGTCTACTTGCAGTTTTTTTGAGGAAATTCCATACTATTTTCCACAGTGGCTGCACCAGTCTGCATTCTCACCAACAGTGCACTAAGGTTCCCTTTTCTCCACTTCCTTGCCAGCACGTGATGTTTGTTCTATTAATGATGGCCATTATGACCAGTGTGAGGTGGTATCTCTTTGTGGTTTTAATTTGTGGTTTTAATTCTCTAATGGCTAGTGATGCTGAGCATTTTTTCATATGCCTATGGGCCCTCTGTATGCTTTCTTTGGAGACGTGTCTGTTTAGGTCCCTTGCCCATTTTTTAATTGGACTGTTTATCTTCCTGCTGTTTAGTCGTATGAGTTCTTTAATATATTTTGGAGATCAAACCCTTGTGCAAGATATCATTGACAAATACGTTTTCCCATTCAGTTTGTTCCCTTTACATTTTGCTGATGTTTTCTTTAGCTGTGCAGAAGCCATTTAACTTGATGCAGTCCCATTTGTTTATTCTTTCCTTTATTTTTCTTGCCCTAGAGGATATATCAATGAAAATATTGCTGTGTGGGATATCTAAAATTTTACTGCCCATATTTTCCTCTAGGACATTTATAATGTCATGGCTTCTGTTTAAGTCTGTTATCCATTTTGAATTTATTCTGGTATATGCTGTTAGTTGGTGGTCTAGTTTCATTTTTTTCTTTCTTTTTTCTTTTTTGCATGTACCATTCCAGTTCTCCCAACACCATTTGTTAAAGGGGCTATTTTTACTCCATTTTATGCTACTGCCCCCTTTGTCAAATGTTAATTGACCATAGAGAGATGGGTTTGTTTCTGGGTTCTTTATTCTTGATCTATGTGTCTGTTTTTCTTATGCCAGTACCAGACTTTCTTGATTATACTGGCCTTGCAGTTTGCTATCAGGTATTGTGATCCCTCTTACTTAGTTCTTCTTTCTCAAGATTGCAGAGGCTTTTCAGGGTCGTTTTTGGTTCCATATAAATTTTTGAAATATTTTTTCTAAAATTATAAAATATGTCATTGGTATTTTAATAGGGATTATATTGAATCTATAGATTGCTTTGGGTAGTATGGACATTTTAATGATGTTAATTCTTCTAATCCATGAACACAGTATATGCTTCCATGTATTTGTAGCTTCCTTAATTTCTTTCTTCAGGGTTCTGTAGTTTTCTGAGTATAGGTCTTTTATCTCCTTGGTTAAGTTTATTCCTAGGTACTTTATTTTCTTGTGGCTATAGTTAAACAGATATTTTTCCTAGTTTCTGTTTCTGATATTTCATTGTTGGTGTACAAAAATGCCTTTGGCCCTGGCTGGTGTGGCTCAGCACATTGGCAATGGCCTACAAACCCAAAGGTCACTGGTTTGATTCCCAGCCAGGGCAACATAACCAGGTTACAAACCAGGTCTCCAGCCAGCTCCATAGCTGGAGGCAGGTGAAAGGCAACCATTGATGGGAAAAAAAAAATGTTTGAGAGTCTTCCCTCTTCTTAAATTTTTTGGAATAGTTTGAGGAGGATAGGAGTTAGTGCTTCCCTAAATGTTTGGTGAAATTCACCTATGAAGCCATCTGGTCTAGGGTTTTCTGTGTACCAGGAGTTTATTGATTACTGTTTTTATTTTATTAGTTGTTATCAGTCTATTCAGACTTTCTGCTTCTTCTTGATTCAGTTGTGGAAGATTATATGATTCTAGGAATTTGTCCATTTCTCCCAAACTGTCAAAATTTTTGGCATATAGTTGTTTGTGGTAATATCTTATAATCCTTTTTATTCCTGTGGCATCAGTTGTAATTTTATATTGCATTTAAATGTTTGGGTTCTAGAGAGATTAAATCAGTGATCTCTTGAATTATCATCATGTTATGTAAGCAGTATGCATGGCCTTGAACTTTTTAAAAATTAAATATTGATTTCCTGTTTGTGGTAGTAAAAAAGTAAAACTCTCACTGCTCTCCATGACCTTATTTCCTTCTCTTGCTACAAATAATTTTCTTAGGATTTAACACCAAAGGAAAGAATACCAGTTTTACTGCATGGCAATTTGACAATAAGTATCAAGAACTTTAAAAAGTATAGACTTTGGCCTAATAATTGCCTTTCTGGTACACTACCTGAAAAAATATTTTGAAATATGGGAATACTTTATTTGAAAAGATGTGACAAAAAGAGGAAGGAGCTTTGATTGCCTAAAAATACAGTAATGGTTAGAAAATCTTAGCAAATACAAACATAAAAGTATGACATGATAATTTATTGAAATAATGTTTGTATCAAGCTTTTGATAAAACAAGCTAAAAGATTGTGGGATTATGTTTATTAAAAAGCATGGTAGATACAGACATAGGTATATGTACAGTGATAGAAATAGAAATTTTTCTGTCTGTCCATCCATCCACATACTTATGTATTCTATCAATTCATCATCTGTATAAATAGCTTAAGCATAATAAGATAAGGAAAAATTGCAACTGGAATCACATAGAGTAGGGAGATGCCTTACCTTTTCAATTCTCAAAAAAGCGTATTAACAAGGAGTTGGACCAGAGTGGTTTTAGACTTACTTTCCAAAGTGTGGGACCTTACAGATCATGGTAAGACCTAGTAAGGGATTATCCCAAAACAATACAATATGCCTTCTAAGAAGTAAAGATGTATTTGTTTCCTAGAGCTTCTATAACAAAGAACTACAAACTGAGTGGCTTAAACAACAAAAATTTGTCATCTCACACTCCGGAGGCGAGAAGTCTGAGATCCAGGTATTGGCAGTGCCATGATTCTTCTGAAGGCCCTAGCACTGCAGAGTAGATAGTCATGCCCCCAATTTTCAGACAAAGTACCAGAGGCTCACAGAAGTTAAGTAACTGACTTGGGGCCACTGTGATAGCTAATTTTATGTTAAACTTGACTGAATCACAAGGTACCAGGCATTTGGCTGAACATTGTTTCTGGGTATGTTTGTGAAGGTCTTTTCAGATGAGATTTAGCGTTTCAGTTGGTAGACTGAAGAAAGCAGATGGTCCTCCCCTATGTGGGTGGACCTCATCCAATCTTTTGAAGGCCTAAATAGCACAAAAATACAGAAGAAAAAAAATGTGTACTCTGCCTAACTATGGAACTGGGACATGTTTCTTCTCAGGTACCTGAAATGGAGCTTACAGCATCATACCCCCTGATTGGAGGGCTTTTGAACTTGGACTGGGACTCACACTACTACTCTGCTTTATTTTAGGACTTTGAGGTCGAACTGAAAGTATGCCACCAACTTTCCTAGGCTCCAATTTGCAGATCATGGGATTTCACAAGGTACTTCACAGCTTCTATTATTATGTGAGCCAAGTCCTTATAATAAAATCTTTCTCTAGATAGATATATAGATATAGGTATATAGAGACATACAAATACATATATTGATATGGATATGGATATATCCTGTTCCATTTCTCTGTAAAATCCTGACTTCTAGTTACCCATTAAAACAGGGACAAAAAGGAATTTGAGTACAAATTATTTTTTTAATTCCTGCTTTAAAATGTTACTTGGGTCCCATAAAGGTCAATATTCTCAAGCTTTGAGGATGCATTAATTTCCACACATGCTTAAAATGTCCAAAGTAGATGCATTTGTTATGTTAACAGTGACAGGAAAATAGTGAGGATTAGTAGACTGGTGTTAGAAGCCTCAAATTCCACATCTGTCATAACCAGGTATATAATCTAGAGCAAATCACTCAATTTCAATTGCCACAATATAAATAAAGTGAATTGGGACTTGATATTTAACGGACTTTCTGAATTCTATGATTCTTTGAAAATAGGCATCCTTTGAGTTGTTTAGACTATTCTAAATCTCTGTCTCTTCTTTCATTTATTTTTTTAAGCATTCCTTGGCATATAGTGAAACTGTATCAATTACATTTTTACATAGAAATCCACTGGTAAGAATATGATGCAAATAACAGCCTTTAGTATTTTTCTTTGAGCTATCCTGTTACTATTCTTTCCAACCTCTTAAAAAAAATTAAAAAAAAAAAAACCCAAAACTCAACAATGGATACAAATAGCTTTCTAAATTAATAAATAGACTATTATACCAAAATTTAAATTATACATTATTCATCACATATTTTATATGTAATTACATATTTTATATGTAATTACTTAAACAGTGCTCTATTGTTGGGAATTTAAGATTTCTAATATTATTAATATAAATAAAACTGTGATGAACATCTTTAGAGGTCAATCTGTGTGTTTGTCCTCTTTGAGCATTGAAGAAGACAAATGGGAGCTCCAGTGGTGCAATCAGTTAGCGTGGTACTTATACAGAAGACAAATGTATATATTATTGCTTGGTAACTCACCGAATGTTGAGGACAACAGATTTAAAGAAACTTTTAGCCCTGACTGGTGTCACAGTGGATAAGGTGATGCCCTGCAAACACAAAGGTCGCTAGTTTGATTCCCAGTCAGGGCATATAACCAGGTTGCAAGCCAGGTCTCCAGCCAGGTCTGTAGCTGGAGGCAAGTGAAAGGCAATCATACATTGATGTCTCTCTCCCTCTCTGCCTCTGTCCCTTTACCTCTCTCTAAAAATAATGAATAAAATGTTTTTTTTTCTTTTTAAAGAAACTTTAAAAAATTACTCAGATTGTAGTCATATTGTACCCTCCTTTTTCATGGAGACTATAGTCTCCAGGGTTGATTTCTTATTCTCATCTGACTTAGAAACTAGAGTTCCCTTTCTTATACACTGATGGGGAGTTTATAAATAGCTAGATATTCAAAGATAAGGACTTTCATAGGTCATAGAGGGCAGCTCTACTTTTAGCTAAGATTTACAGGGAAATGTGATCTTAATAATCACTTTTCAGCTTCAATCTGGAGGACTAGAAAAATACCATTGCCAAATAAGAAAGTCTGGTTCAAGAACAAAAACTAGTTTTGAGGGGAAAACAATGGAGCTGTTGAATTTAAGGGTCAGAGAAATAAGAGGATGGAGATTATAGCAGGGCAGACTGGAATGCAGGGCTTGATTCTAGAGGAAAATCTACAAGCTGAGATTTTGATTTAAAAATCATGGGAATGAAGATTATAGGTAAAAGTAGAATGCTGAGTGAGAGAAGTTCAAGACTACAAATGTTGAGAGAGTCTATATTCAGGGGCCCAAAGGTAAAGGAAGAGCTTGCAAATAAATCAGAGAAGGAGCAAAAGGTGTTGGAAGCCAAAACCTAACAGTGAAATGCTTTTTCTGTTGCTTCTCTGACTCCACCTAGTTCAAGCCTACTCTGTTCCCATGACCTTCCAGCTAACACCTTCTGCTTAGACTTGCATATAGACATGCTAATCTTTAGAGGAATTCTGCTGGCAGTTTAAGGAGATAAGGGAAGTGTATAATGTTTATCAAAGATTTCTAAGAACCTCTGGAGACAGGACTCATCAACTAGCACAATCTGTCTCAGATTCCCGTTGGCATGCAGAGGTCTGCAGTGGTTACTCACCTCTTGCTCCTGCCATTTCCCCTCCCATTGACTGAAAAGGAGCTTGATCTTATATTTTGGTGAAATGAGTTTGAGGGCTAAGTTTCTCATATTCTAAGTTGGTGCCTTCTCAAACCTGCATTTCCTCCAAGCTCTGTTGAGTCAATGTTTTATTAAAGCATTGAGCATACTGACTTTGGACTGGTAACAAAAAACAAGAAAGTTTAAACATCAGATTGGTATCAATTAATCCATAGAAGCATAAACTGAAGGTGAATAACAAATAATGGGATGTAGAAATAAATAATTTTTAAGTAGAACCTTAAGAATAAAAGAGACCACATAAGATAGAACAAAAGAATAACAAATTTTAAAATAAAAAACATGATGGAATAAACAAAATGAAATTGTCAAATAATGTTAAATGTATTATTTTCAGTGTGTGAAAAACACTGAATGCCCACTGGAAAAATTTCAATTGAGTCTTAACAGTTATTGAGAAAATTAAGTGTTTGAGAACTACAAGTCAATTCTTTAAAGCATATTTTTAAAATAGACAATAAGTCAATTAAACTTTTCTTTAAAAAAAAGTTTTGAAATAGACAATAAGCCAATCAAGGTTTCAGCTAGTATAAAATTGAAAGAGATTAATGGTAAATCTAAAAAGATAAGAATCACTGGCTGGTTTATGAAATTGTCTCTGTAATTCCACAATTTCTGAATTCAAAAAATTTTCCATTTCGAAGGCATTGAAATCCCAAGCTTAGTTTTGTGTTTGTCCAAATATGACCTACCACTAAAGTGAATAACAAGTGACATTTTCCTCCTGTTACTCTTCTATCCATTTTCATGTGTTGAATGGTAGCCCCATAAGGGATGTGTTTACATTTTAATCTCTGGAACTTGTAAATGTGACCAGATTTGTCAAAAGGGATCTCTGCAGTTGTAATTGAGCCAAAGATCTCAAGATGAAATAATCCTGGATTATCTAGGTTGGCCCTGAATCTAATGACAAGTGTACCAAAGGAGAAACATGGGGACCATAGACAAAGTCCATACGAAGATGTGCAGAAACTGAAGTTAAGCAGTTACCAGATAGGAGACTCCTGAAGCCATCAAACTAGAAGAGGTCAGGAAGGGTCTTCCCTGAGCCTTCAGAAGGAGCTCAGCCCTGCTGACACCTTGATTTGGAAATTGTAGCCTTCAGAATTGTGAGATAATAAATTTCTGTTGGTTAGAACCATGGAATTTGTGGTGATTTATGACAGTCCAGGGAAACTAATCCACCATTCTTCTGATACTCATGCACAGTTACTGGAAGGAATGACACATGAAAAAAACTTAGTGTCTGACAGAGGCCCAGCAACATCTGTTCTTGTGCATTTTAATTATTATGCATACAGCTTAGAAGATATCTGGAGGGAAATAAAATACAGGATATGAAACAAGCATAGCCTGAGGCAAAAGTGTTTACTAGTTAAAACAGTAGAGCAACAAAATGACAGCCTCACATCCTGAAGGAATTTCCCGACAAACTAATATAACTCAACTTTTGGCTTGGTATTGTCTTTGTCCATTCACATAAGTATTTTACTGGATTAAAGTTTTCTCTCATGAGTTAATTTTATTAAATACAATTTGTAAAAAAATGGAAATTTGTAGGATGGCTTTTAAAGTGACACATATTTAGAAAGCAACACGGTAACAAATATTATTCTAACAAAAATATTCTATTATTTTCTGTTTTAAGTTGTATGCTTATAAAAACATATTTCACCAGCCGGGGCACATAACCAGGTTGCAAGCCAGGTCTCCAGCCAGGTCTGTAGCTGGAGGCAGGTGAAAGGCATTGATGTTTCTCTCCCTCTCTGCCTCTCTCCCTCTCTGCCTCTCTCCCTTCCTCTCTTTCTGGAAATAGTAAGTGAAATCTTTTAAAAAATAAAATAAAAAGCATATTTAAAAAAATCAAATGGTTTTAACGAGCATATGAGATTAAATAGAATTCTCCTACCATTATTACCTTGTTTCTGATTTTTATTCCCTTAAGAAAACTATTTCAATAATTTTAGTGCTTCTTTTATCTCTTCCATATTTTTACATAACAAATTTACACTGATGTTCTTGGTTTTAATTTTTTTAATTTAGATATTCATTGACTTTTTAATATGGATGATGGTTATTTCTTTCTCTTTCATCCCTAGCAGCCCTGCATTCCTCTCTTTACACATTTCCTTTATTTTTCTTTGTAATTTAATATTATCATTTTAATACAATATTTAATGATTATATTATAATGATACTATAAAAATAATTTATAGCTGACTCACATAGACATAATTACATTTTGTTTCTTGTACTTATTTTGTTTTCATAAGTTTAATAATTGTATTATTTTCTATTGCATAGCTTTCTATGTACAAAGCCTACTATAACTACTAATTCTTTGAGGTTTTTCAGTTCTGAGGAAAACATAAAAAGCTTAATTAGTTTCCATTGCTTTTCTTAGAAATACTTCTGAAATCTTCAAGCTTCTTATTTCAAGTAGATCTGATATTTTTCAGGCTTGTGTAGAGATAGTATCTTAGGACTTGTTTTTACCATTGTCTGGGAATCTGGGTTATAGCTTCTATTCCTAGAATCATATCTTTTTTCTTTTCCTGGTTTAGTTCCTCATATTATTGTGGCATGTTCTCCATTAATTTCCTGAAAGGCAACGAAGCTGCAGATATAGTTTTCAGACATTGCATCTTTAAACATGTAATAACTCTACCTCCAATTTATGTAATATTTTGGCTGTGTATAGGATCCCAGGTTGAAAGTCATTTTCATGGTATGATCTAAAAATGTTGTTCCATTTTCTTCTAGATCCCAGTGCAGCTGTTGAGAAGTGCAATGTTATTCAAATTCTCTACACTTTATACAGAATATTTCTTTTTTCTCTCTGGAAGCTTTAATGAGCATTCTTCATAGTTTATTTCCTGGAATTTTAGTAATATGTCCTTAATATTGGCATATTTTTGTATTCACTACATTGGATTATCTGTAGTTAATCCAATTTCTATTTTCTATTGCTTCTCCCATTCTCTCTGTCATTATAGGTTATTCTTATTTTTTATTCCATTATGTTATTTTAGTGACATTTTTGAGGGAGCAGAACATAAACATGTAGATTCAGTTTGCCATATGGACTCAGGTATTCCAAAGATCACCTTTGAATATAGTTTCAAACAATTCTTGTTTGTACATGTGGTAAGATGAGGTTCCACGCATTCCTCTACATATGACTCTTAGAGAAACAGTTCCAGTAGGTATGGTGTTATGAAGAGGTCAGAGCATCCTAAAATATACATTTCAAGGTTCTGACAATTGACCAAAGGCAACAACAACTTTAGCATATTTATTCTTAAAAGATACCATAGCTTTTTCTAACAACAGGAAAAGTATGAGACCTTCATGCATGAAGCCAACACACTGCTATCCCCATCTCAGTAGGTGAGAATAGCAGTTTTATTGGCAGAATGATGGCCACAAAATCTAGCAGTTGCCATTGGCTGACCCAATGAAACACACTAATAGATTAACATAACTGACTATTGAGTACAGAGATAAATCCTCACATTGATTTTTGACAAAGGTATCAAGGCAATTCAGTGGGTTAAATGGTAGGCTTTTCAACAAATAGTGCCACTGGAAAATTTGATAGCCAAAAGAAAACAAATGAACTTAGAACTATTCCTCACATTGTATACAAAAATTAACTCAGAATGGATCAAAGATTAAAGACACAAAATTTTAAAACTTATAGAAGAAAACATTAGAGAAGATTTTTGTGACCCAACATGCCATTAAAACAATTAAACAGGTCACAGGCTGAAAAAGTATATTTCTAAATCATGTATCAAATAAGGACTTGTACCCAATTGAATAATAAGAACAAAAGTGACTAAATAAAAAACATAAGCTAAATACTTGAACATATTTACAAAGACAAAATAGTCAATATATGTATAAAAAGGTGCCCAATGTCATTATTCATTAAATTCCAGTGAGATACCACTACACATAGAAAAGACTAACCATAATAATAAAACATGTGACAGTAGTAAGTGTTGACTAGAATGCAATATATTGGAGACCTCATTCATTCCTGTAAAATGGTACAGTCACTTTGGAAAACACCTGGCAGTTTCTTAAAACCTAAAACATAAACTTAAAATACAACCTAGTGATTCAACTCTTGGATAGCTACCCAAGAGAAATTAAAACATGTGTTCACATAAACACTTCTACATAAATGTTCACAATAATGTTATCTACAATAGTCAAAAATTGAGAACAGTGCAAATGTCCATCAAACAGCCAATGGATTTTGCCCAAACAATGGAATATAATTCAATTATAAAAGAAAAAAACTACTGACATGTGTAACATGGATGATGTCATCTCTCCAAATTATGCTAAATTAAGAAACCAGAAACAAATGACTACAGGTTATATAATTCCTTTCATGCGAACTCTCTAGAAAAGGCAAGGCTAAAGATAAACAGGAGATGACTGGTTGCCTGGGGTGGGATGGAGGCAAGGATTGATTACACTTGGGTACAATGGATTTTTGGGGTAAAGCTGTGTTATAAAACTGGATGACAGTGACGGTTGCACAACCACATACATGCACTAAAAAGTCCAAGTCCTTACTCATAATTGGTTAATGGTATGGTAAGTAATTTGTACTTCCACAAAACTGTATTAAAAACCTAACATTAAAATTGCACTCCAACACTCTTAGAAGATTTCAGTTCTCTAGAAGGGTTTATAAGCCTGGAAATCATTAGGCAAACTTGGTTTTGCTTCTGCTTTGGAAAGCAGTCCCTGTAGATTCAGTAAGTCATTAATCTTAAGATTGTTTCCAGTTCAGTATGCATTGGTTTAGTACACCTAAGGAATGTCTTGATATGAGGCTTTTTCAGTTAAAGCAATAAATAGAAAATTACCAGAGAAAAGATAAAATATTAACATAGGTACATAACTAAATGATATTTTAAAATATAAGTGTAAACTTAATTACACAAATTAATTACGTTAAAGAACACAGGTATCTCCAACTTTTTTTTCTTTTTACTTACTAAGGGATCAATACCTTCTCTGGCCCTAATGGAGTTAGAGGCAAATTCTTGATTTTCATTATTTTTGCTCTATGATTAATTATCTATAGTAACCTTTTGAATAACACTGGATGAATTAGAGTGGATAATGATATAGGCCCATAATAATGGGAGTTTGAGTTTAAATGTTATACATTTGTGATGAAAATGCATTCAGTCATCTACTCATTCCACACCTATATATTATTTATCAAAGATTGTGGTACAATAGTTGAAGTTTCAATAGTCCATTAGACACAGTCTTTTCCTTAAGGAATTATCATAATTTTGTTGAGAAGACAAAGAAGTTTAAAAGTAGTTGCCCTTACTTTTTTCTTTTCTTTCTTCCTTCCTTCCATTCTTCCTTCCTTCCTTCCTTCCTTCCTTCCTTCCTTCCTTCCTTCCTTCCTTCCTTCCTTCCTTCCTTCCTTCCTTCCTTCCTTCCTTCCTTTCTTTCTTTCTTCTTTCTTTCTTTTTGCTATTCTAATAGAAATAAATACCACATAGTCAGTTCTCACAGGCACCTAGCAGAGAGGCACTTGGCCCAGGAAAGTTTCCTTTAGGGGATGTTTCCTAACATAGTTTTGGAAAACCTGTTCAAGTTAGCCAAATCAAGTTGAAAAGGAATCAAAGGAAGATATTGCACAAAAACAGACTAGCAGCATATGCAAAGTCTTGTTGAGAGAAACAATGGTGTGTCGGGGGAACTGAAAATAGTCCACTGAGGCTCAACTTTGGAACTTGATGGAATAGAAGAGGTGAAAACTGAAGGTAAGGACTAGCTCTGAAGGGCATTGCATGCACTGTTTAGGAAATGAAAAATATCCTAAGGGCAATGGGAGCCTAGGAAGGATTTTTAAAAGGGGGAGGTCACTATTAGACCTGAATCAGAATATGAGAGATGTGTCAGAGATAAAACTTAATTACCCTCGTGTAACAGAAACACAGCAACAGTAATTTACTGGGTCAATGAAATAAGGGCTGTTTTGTTTGTTTTTGAGATAATAAGAAATTTCTAAGCAGAGAATCTTAACATAGTAATACCATGTTATAATCAGGGATCAAGACTTCCGCTTTCGGGCTTCACCATTTTCACATGTGGCTTTTCTCCTCATTGTCACAAAAGGGCTGCTACAGTTTCAAACATTGCATCTCCATTCTAGATGGGATGAAGGAAATGGTTGTTGATAAAGGGCTAAGAAAACAGGACAGCTAAGTTAGTTACCTTATTAATGAACCTTCCTAGAAAACTTTTGGGATAAAATCCACTTACATTGCCTTGGCCAGAATTACGTCCTCAGCTAGCAGCAAGAGAGTAGAAGGGATCAAATATTTTAATTCGTAAATCAGGGCTTCAGGGATAAGAATATTAAGTAGGTAACTTGCATTGCCTCACTCTCTGAGTGCCCTGAACTTTAGCAGTGGCAATGGAACAATAGAGAAGCAAAATTATTTTTTTTTAAAGTGGAACTAATAAGACTTGCTGATTGTTGGGAATGGAAGGTAAGGGAGAGGAAGGAGTCAGGGAATTCTCAAGTTCCTTTTATTGCTAATTTCAGGGATAAGATGATTATTAAATTTGGGATATGTTAATCTCAACTTCCTTCTGGAATATTCAAGTGGAGGTATCCAGTGGCCTAAAAGAAATCTCAACCAAGGAAAAGATTAGAAAGTCATCCATATTATGTAGGTTGTAATTAAAGCTATTGGGAAGAACAAGATCTTGAAAGAATAGAAAGTGTGAAGAAAAGAGTCAAGATATTTTTTTAAGGAAGAGTCAGTGGAGTTCGTTAAGTCAAATCTGTGCAGAGCAAGAAAGTTCACATTTTATAACTGGGAGATTCTTTGATGCTTTTGGCAGCACAAAAAGGAAATTAATACTTCAGAGCACTTTTTTTTCCTTTTTGACAGGCATTTTTATTCTTTGTAGTCAGCTCTAATACATAATCTTTTTTAAATTGCTTTATGCTCTCTAGGACAAATAGATGATTAAATTGAATATGTTTCATAGAAACTATGTTAAACCAGAGTTCTGACTTGACATTTAAGAGGCCCGAGTCCAACTTTCAATTCCATCAGACTTTTGCCTCTGGGAAAGATTATTTACTTGTTCTACATTTTGGCTTTCCATTTCTCAGACGTGGAGACAAAGATCCATGCTTTTCTTGTGGAGAGGCATCCAAAAACAATTCATGGCACAAAACAGATAGAGGTTGAGTTACTAAAGGGCATCTTTGCCTCTCTCTTTGCTATACACAGAAGTGTGGAATGAGTATTCTTCAAGGTCATTTCTACTGCCCACTCTCGGTTTTCTTCTTCTGAGAAGTCAGCAGCAGCATGGTTTCCATGCAGGCAGAAGAGTATGTGGTTGACCTGCTGTCCTTGTCTGACACCCAATACAGAGGAGTTAAGGATAGCTGTCAGGCATTCGTATAACTGATGAAACACAGACTACAACCCATTCCTGGGAAAATATTTCGTGTACTATGGAGATAAATATTTACTCCAGCCCTGCTGGGAAGCATTGCCTAATAAATGATATGCTTTTCTTTTTCATTGTTTATATTTTGGACCTCACATCATGAAGTTTGGTTGTTTACCTCATATATAATTCTCAAAACATATTTTCATGAAATACTTTGGAAGAGATCCAAACTTGATTATCAGAAAAAAAACCCTTCATTTTCTAAATTTTGAAAAATGATTGTAAAATTTCTACTTCATAGATATTGAAGTCTTCCTTATTCATACAGTTACTTTTTCTTCCCAAAGATTACGTTGCATCCTTGAAACAAGTTATTTGTAGTTCATTGACTAAATTAAAACTAAAGGAAAGAGTAGATATCACTCTGTAGGTTCAAGTGGGTGTAAACCATTGTCAGAGGGACCTTTATTTAATTTTTATCATGTGAAGTCCTGAGTGGTGGGTAATACCAGCACTTTACAAACAGGAGACTGACTTTAGAAATGTGTAGCAACTTACCTAAAGTTTCAGGGAAAAGTGGTGGAATCAGGGTTCAAACCCTATTGACTGCAAGATGCCTGCTAAGGACAATTATATGCTGCCTCAATTTGTCCATTAACTGTGGGTGTGAAATACGTAACCTAGAAATCAGCCACCTGAAGGTCCCCATGTTTTCCTGCTTTGTGGGGGTCACAGAGCTCTTTAACACTTGAGGTAAAATTGTCCCGAGCCTCCATCTGGCAAACTCTAACAGCTTATTGCCTCACAGAAATGGCTGAGAATTGCAGGGACTTTCCTTCCCAGTCTCTCATCACTCCAGTGGCCTGTGGCAGCTGTCTCTTTGAGCCTTTTGCCTCTGGTCCCTGTACCTGTACCTCATTTCACTGCATATGGAATCTAGTCCTTTTCTTCGATTTCCAGCACAAGGTAGTGATACGCAACATTTTTCTACTGAAGTGCTGAGGTTAAGAGGGTGACTATCTCAAGAGCACATCAAACAGCTTAGAATCGAGTCTTTGTTGTTCCTCTTCTTCCAAGATGTGTAGCCAGTAACATGCCAGGACTTTCCTTTTGCTGTTTCCTCTCAGGCCTTTCCTTCTCAACTTGTTTCCCTAGAAATTTACCTCTGGTCCTTCTTGATTCCTGGTGCCCTCAATCCCCCTCTTTCTTGGGCTGCCCACGGAGCTTCAAAATAATTTTTTGTTTTGTTTTCATTTTACAGATATTTTTGCTGTGTGTCTTCCACTAAACTTGCCCAATAGTTTCTAAAATCTAATACTTTTTCCCCCTTCAAATGGATGCCATCAGCATCCATTAAATTAAAATGTAGATATACTTATTTTACTCTCCTCTGACAATGAAATGGCCACAAAAACATTACCAAGTAACCTTGGGAGAGAAAATTGGCTCCCTTTACTACTTATAATTTGTTCCCAGAACTATTATATTAATCTGAGACTCTCACCGATGGTGATGAAATGGAGACACAGCGACTATAAGTGACATAACAAACTTGTATAACTAATAAGTGAGTTCACATCTTAGAAATGAAGGTTAGTTAATAACAGCTGCGGTAGCTTTCAAATTGAATGAGATAATGCCTTGGCTAAGGGAAAGAATTGTCATTTTTATCTATAAACAAGTCAGTGAATCCAGGACAGAAACACTCAGATAGGCTCCCCCAGTCAGAGTGAATTCCTTCACATCAGTGACCAGGATATAGATGATTTATTGGCCTTTTAATCTACAAAAGTATTTTTTTTTCACATGGGTCTTAGAATCACATGGTTATTTTATTTAATTTTGCTTTATTTTAAAAGTTAGCAGCTTTATTAAAGTAAAATAAGTTACCAAGCCAAAAAAACGAATGTTTTTTTCCTAAGAAAAAAAATCTAGACATTTAATGGGACTGTAAATGTGTGCATACTATTTCTTATAGCCTCTAATGACTTGTAAGATTCTCTTGGCTAGAAAATATCTTCACTGACAAACTTCTGAAGAAATCATATCACTTTAAGGCTACCATAAGATGATTTCAATAGGTAACTGTGAAAATCAGTTATTTTCTAGCTTCTGTAGAAGTTCTTCAAAATTATACATGACAAGAGCTTTGAAATCAAATGCTTTACTTTTAGTAATCTCATAAGAAATAGACTAGCCAAGATTTATGAAGCACTAGGGAACATTCACTTTTGCAAGTGCTTTATATATAAGAACAAAATTCTCACAGAAAGTGAGGTAGGCAGGCACTCTTCTTACCAGGAAGTGGGTATTTAGAAGTGGCTTCCATGTTTAGTGATGATGAGCTGTCAAGAGTCTCAACTTCAGCCTTGAAAGTTGTACTGCTTCTCTTAGCAAAAGCTACTTCAACCATGCTAATACTATATTCTCTGAAAAATGAAGGAAATTGAATTTTTAGGTAGTTGAATTCTCAAATTATTGATGGGGCTAGAGAGTACTGCTAGAAGTTGTAGCATGGTTCTTTTCCAAGTATAATCAGTGCTGAGATAACTTTTTGTTTCTTCTTCAGAACTTATTATACAGTCTTCTATAATTGGTTTTAAAAGAAATTTTCTTTTTTTTTTTTAATTTTATTTATTACTTTTAGAGAGAGAAGGGAAGAGAGAGAGGGAGAGAAGCAGAGAGGGAGAGAGGCATCAATGTGTGGATGCCTTTCACATGCCTCCCGCTACAGACCTGGCTGGAGACCTGGCTGGAGTCCTGGCTTACAACCTGGTTATGTGCCCTGTCTGGGAATTGAACCAGCAACCTTTGGATTTGCAGGTCGGTGCCTTATCCACTGTGCCACCAGCCAGGGCTTTTGATTCAACAGGGATTTATGAGCACCTACTCTGTGCTATGTGCTTAACCTGATCACTGGAGATAGCACAATGCTTGAGTCTTTGAACTTGGCATCTTTGAGCCTGTTTCTATTTTGTTAGCTTAGTGTGTTCATTAAATTACACATATAAGTGAAATTATATGGTATTTGTCTTTCCCCGACTTGTTTATTTCATTTAGCATAATAAATTCTAAGTCCATCCATGTTGTTCTAAAGGGTAAGATTTCCTTCCTTTTTACAGCCATGTAGTATTCTGCTGTGTAAATGTACCATAGCTTTTTTAATCCACTCATCTTGAGTGTCCCTTTTTGTTAAGAACTAATCAATAAAAGAGACCAACTTTAATAATATTATTTTGTTATTCTTGTACCTTCATAAGTAAGTATGTTAAAAATTAATATCTTTCTTTGATTGAGCACCCAAGGATTGAGATTCTTACATGGAATGATGCCTCTTATCCTATAGTAGATGGGTATATGTATGGAGAAAGATTACATTTGTTCAAACTCTAGAATTTACTTTGAAAATCAAATCTTTCTAACATTTATGACATCAATTTATTTTTCTGATTATTTTAAAGAAAAGGCAATTTAGATGTTCTATTTATTTGCATTATTGCTGAGGGCTTTGTTTTTGTTTTGTTTTGTTTTTTTAATTTTCAAAGTGAGCTGTATTTTTTATTTTATTTTATTGTTGTTGTATTATATCCATCCCCTTTTTGCTCCCCTCTGTCCCCCAAGGGCTTTGTTTTAATTAAGCTTTTTTATTGTAATTGGAATGGCACCCTTGATAGTTTTACCTTAGGAGTTTTTACTTTTTCTTTATTAGGCAATTATATTCCTCCCCCCCAAAAATAGAAAACTAGAGAGTTTTAGTACAGAAATGAACAAATACCTCTTTGAAGTTTATGCTTAGAAGAGTAAATATATCATATTTTTCCACATTTTTCAAAAAGAAAACTAACATTCCAACTGATGGGAAGAGTGTTAGAAAACTTGCATGTACATATTACATGTATGTTAGTTCTATAAAGAAACAAAAGTGGGTCAACTACTAAAAGCCTGGAAAACCAAAGCCCGAATTGCATTTTGATCTTTAGTTTCTCTGCCTTTTTACTTCCTAATCCCTATAATTCAATTGACACTTCCTTGCTGGTGCTCCAAATGAAAGACTCTCCTAACTGGATCTAGAAGGCTAATGGCTGGATTTGACCAGCATATGCTGTTGCATACTATTGGTTACTGAGTATACACAGAGGCTTGAGACAACTGGCCATGGTCACACTTTTGGCTTGGAGTTGCGCCCTGAACTCCCAGGTTGAAATGATTCCATGATTTTCTGGCTGCCCAATCTACTACCCATGTGGCAAGAACCAAAGTGGTAAACCAGCCTCACCAAGGCTTAGATGGACCCAAAACATTTACCTTGTAGAAGGATCCATATATTCTTTTACTTGAAGGTGGCTGCTCCTTTGTGACAATAATGTATTATCTCTTTTGGGATGGGATCTATTAGCATCTGTTGGTATGTATTTCCCCCCAAATACATTTTTGAATAGAGCCCAAAGTAGGCACCCTTAATTACTTAGAAGAGCTAAGTCAGCATTTAGGGACTTCCCAAGAAATGTTGTTCCTAAGGACTCATCACTTTCTTAACTGACCTCTTTTTTAAAAAATATTTATTTGTCCATTTATTTTTAGAGAAGAAGGGAGAATGAAATTGAGAGAAACACCAATGTATGGTTGCCTCTCATAAATCCTCAGGGACCTGGTCTGCAGCCCTGGCATGAGCCCCAACTGGGAATTGAACCTTGGTTCAACAGGCCAGCACTCAATCCACTGAGCCACATCAGCCAGGGTACATTCTTCGCTGACTTCTTTATGTTCAAGCATGTTCAAGCTCATGCCAGTCACTTCATACTAACGCTAATGGTGAGGTAGAAAATTGTATGGATCAATATGTGTGGGGCCACTGACTAGCCCATGAAGCTTTAGGAAAATTGCCTGCGGCTCAGGATTAGGTTTAAATGAAAAGAAACTTGATTCCTAAATAGGCAACATTCTGGAATCCATTTATTTGCTATTTGCAAGCAGTTAAAGCAAATATCATGTAAAAGTCATGAAAGGCTGAAATAAAAATTACAATTGTTTGAGAAATCAAGTGTGTTTTCCATCTCTGGAAGAATTCTGACCTCCCCAGCTTCAATTTAGAAATGAGAAGTGTGGGGTCAACTGTTTGAACTTTCTATTGTTCTTTTAAGAGACACTCTTAGAAGGATGGGTTGGCCCCCATAAAATATGGGCAAAGCAACTGTTGAAATAAGATGTAGTCAATATTTATCTAGATGATAAATTCATGTCAAGAATTGCAATTTACTGTACATCTATGGACTTATGATACCCATCATTAATCATACTTTTACTGAAAGAAGCCATTATCATCTGTACATACATAGCTGCCAATGAAGCAAAAGCAAGGGTAAAATAAAAGGAGGTTGCTAAGATGAAGGTGGAAGATTCTAAACAAAGATGAGTGACACATGCTGGGCTGGATAAATCTACAAATAGCCTAGGGCCAGACATCAGACATTATTTGAAATGACAAACTTCACATTAACTAAAAGAGAAAAAGAAGAAGATCATAGCTGCAGACAGACAGTGGTGCTAAAAGTTATACAACAGCATGATTCATTTCCAGAAGAAATCAATGTTGAGATGACTTTTTTCCTCCTTCAGAACAAATAATGAGCCTCCTATAATTAGGTAAACTTTCTCTGTCCTATCCAAACAAACCGTGAAGCCACAGCTAGGCCACTGACACATCCAGCCCTCAACCAAAGCTATAGTATTTTAATCTAAGTACAATGCAAAGATGCATGAGTCAATCTACCGTAAATTTTCAGCAAATAGTATGTGTCATTGGAAATAACTTCTGCTTTTCCAAAGAGTGTAGATTTATTCTGTAGGAGTTTTAGAGACAAGCAACAACAATTTTAGCTAAAGCAATTCCCTGCGTTCACTAAACCATAACTGTCTGAAACTAGTTATTTCTAGAATTACACAGAACCAAAATAGCAAACATGTAAACAGAGAGCTATGGGTTAGAATTCATCAAATGAGGGGGAAAAATTTGAATCTTAAGGTATAAAATATCACATCTGTTAAGTATTTATACATACCCAATTTTAATGCAGAATTCAAGCACTAATTAAAAACATTCTCCATAAATAGGAGCTAATTTGCTGTGTGTGCGAGAGTAAATAATAAAATCAACTTTCCCTAGCTATCATTTTTCTCTTCAGACGTGCATTCAAAAAGTAATTGACCTTTGGACTATCATTAAAACTAGCAATGGAGGCTGGAAAAATGAAGCTGGTCTATTCATGCCATCAAATAGGATTACAGCACATCTAATCCTAAACTTTATTGTCAACACGAGATGCTAGACTGTGGTCTCAACCAACTGAGGGAGGAAGCAGTGTTGAGCCGATTGACCATGACACATTTTATGTATTCCATATGTACAGGCAGAATCTTAAGTTTGCCACTGAGCTAGTAAAATAAAAATGTGAGACAAGCAAGTGACATCTCTTCCAGCCAGGACATTGGGATGGAGAGATGGACTTCCACTGTTGGATCTTGTGTTGTTAGATTGTATTACTCCCTAAGGCCAATTCTAGGAGGGGAAATTCTTTGTAGTCCCCATTTCCCTTCCTTCTGAAATTTCTGAAGACATACTCATTTCATTGAGAACTTGGGACAAATTGGTAGGGGAAGGGGTAGGTAATACATTGTTCTGGAAAAGGAAAACATTATGGAAATTTATTACCAAGTCTATAGAAGCCAAATATTGGAGCTGGAAAGAAACAAAGGTAGTTTCATTCAATTCCTTTAATTCACAAATGATAGAAAAGATAAAATCCAGAGATAACAGGCAATTAGGTCCAGGTCACACTTAGCTAAGATGTGAGTTTGGGTCTCAACTACTCTCTTGGTTTCTTCAGCCACAGCATAGCTTTATCTTTTTTTCATGTACTTTCATTTTGTCAGTTAAAAACCAACAAAAATAAAAACAGAACCAAAATTCTCATTGAGGACATCTTGTAAAGCCACACATACGTGCTTGGGTCTTTCTGGCAAGAGTTCCCTCTACTGTGGCCAGTGCATGCCATCTTACTTATTTTCTTTCTTTTTTTTTTTTTTTTTTAATTTTATTGTTGTTGTGTTACATCCATCATCTTACTTATTTTCAAGCACATAGTTCCCTGTCCCCACTTTAAATCCCAAACTCTTAAGATAATTTTTGTATATTTCCTTATGGGAAGCCAAGTTTTAGACTGTACCTTCAGATTCTTCCCAAATAAAATGTGGATCTTTACATTCAACATGAAACTTGGGCTTTAATTAAGTTGACCATATAAATTATCTTCTAAACCCTGCATTTGTGAAAGTGAATTGGGGTACTAGTGATTATTACAACAGAACAACAGGTGCAAGCCTGGGCTACTTTTGGCAAACTAGGACATGTGATCTCCCTAGCTCTAGTGTTCCAACACTCAGATATCTATTTTTCACCTTTGGTTTTCTTGACTTTTTTAAAGACTGCATTAGAGAGCAGAAAGGTAAAAAGGGATAGAAATAAAAAGATCGGGTGCTTCAAGATCTACCTCTAACAGTGAGCCTCTTAGCAAACCATCACCCTCTTTTAGACTCAAGTATTTGCATCTATTAAAAGATAGTGTTGGACTACATCACCATTAAGTTTTCTTCTAGTTCTGTTGGTCTAGGATATCTCTACCTTCCATATTTCTACTAAACATATGTATGTCAGTATGTGCATATACATACATATATACTACATATATCCATATGCACATATAAATAGATGTCAATTATAACAAAATATAGTTTCAGTAAATATTGAATGACAAAATAACCCATTTTTCAGCCATTAATATTTTATTGGTAATGTTATCTTTGAAAGGAAAGTAGAATTGTTTACTTATATTGAAAGCCACACCAGAGACATAATGTTATAGCAACTAGGTAGTGGGATAACAGACAGGAAATGTGTTTTCATGTGTGTTTTTGGCAAAAACTCTACAGCTTAGGGTACTGGTGTTTTGTTTGTTGTTGTTGTTGTTGTTGTTGTTGTTATAACAGAATCTTTTATGTGGCCAAGTCACATTAGAGCTGTCTGGTTGCTCTTGGTTACGAAGACTTTTTCCTATTTGACTCACCTTCAATTTTTAGGCTTCCTGCTATTGTCTCTGGTGTCTGCGAGACATCCCAATTGTTAGGTATCTTCTGAAAGGAAAGACTAGGTGGTAGGAAACTGTTACTGGCCCATGTAACTTAAAAGGTGTAAATTATTAAAAACAAAATTGGTTGGGTAAGAAACACAAGTGGAATTTATCATAAATTCTAGATATTTATCTAATTTAATAAATATTCTCTTTTAAATGATAAGCAATAAAGCTTATCTGCTTTGTGCATATGTTGCAGGCACAATTTGGGACAGTTTTGTCTTTTCATATTGCTGGTCTGAACTTTAATACTTCAAGACTTTCTCAAATCATTTTGCTGAGCCAGCGACATAAATGCAAACACAGGTGGTTTTTTTCTTCTGTTGTACTCTCTGGAGTACATTTTAGGCACAAGATTGCTTCTTCTTTTGATTGCTGTGATGCATCTTTAGCCAAACTGCAGTATAAGGAATAGTTAATAAAAAGAGTTTATTGAGCTAAGAGCTTGGTAATGCACTTGCACTTTATACATGAAATTTCAACCAATCCTCAAAATGATCCACTACGGAGATGAAGGAAATGAGGCTCAGAAATGCCAATTACTAAATCAGGTTTGCACAGCAAGTCAGTGACAAAGCCAGGATTCAAACCCAAATGCATTGGACTCTTGAACAACGTGAGGATTAAGGATGCCAACATTTGTGCAGTCAAAAGTCTGTTATAACTTTCAACTCCTTCAATACTTAACTAAAGCTGGCCCTTCACATCCTCAAATTCACCCAACCATGGATTCAATATTTTCATATTCCCCACCACAGTTTATGGCAATTGATTGGATCTGCAGATATAAAACCAGAGGGGGGAAAAGTGCCATTTTTGGGGGAAAATGGTGCATGCAAGTGGATCGGTGCGGTTGAAACCTATTTTGTTCAAGGAGCAACTGTATACATTAAAATCTGACACCTGTTTGTACATCTGTAGTGAGCTGTCTTAGAGACTATCTTGGGGTACCAGTTCTCTTCTTTATATTTGCACAAGTTTTACATTTTTAAAACTCTTACTAGCATATCCATTCATCACATTTGGTCCTGGTGGTGGCCTATAAGGGCAGCAGAAAGGCTGTATGCCAGGTTCATGTTCCAGATGACAGATCAATGCCCAGAGAGAATGACCCACTGTGACAAAGCCAGCAATTGAACATGTTATCTGTGGGCTGATGCCCTAGTGCAAGTTCCTTAAAATCAGATTTTTTTTTTCAAAACAAACAAATAAAAAATATAAGTATAACCAGAAAGAAATAAAATTTTGGAAGCATAATTCATTATAAATAAATAAGAATCAATTACTGTACTACCCACAAATGCTGGAGATACAATTTAACAACTCCCGTTCCCTGTCTTGCCTATTTCACACCCCAGCAATGTCTGGACAGTCTGAATTTATGACAGCCCAATAATTTTTTAGCCTGGAACAATGGATTGGGTTAATATAACCCAAACCTCTATGACTCTGTCTGTCCTCTCATGCACCATGTTATATTGACTGGTTTGGTTTTCCTACTAAATTTAGAAACCATTTCCTATAGGTCTTTCCACAGAGTGGGGGCCAACTGAAAGTTTGTTAAATAAAAAAGAAGGTATTTTAGCTAAAACATGTAATAATAATATTTATTGAGTCTTTAGTTTTTAATATGTACTCATAGCAGGTACTCTTATAAATGCTTAAACATATTAAAATAATTAATAACAGCTATCTTATTTTACCCCAATCACATGGGTCCAGAATTCAAGTAGTTTATACGAGTAGTATTATAGTAATAGGCAAGGTGAGACTTTGAACCCAGTTATTGCAAATTAGAAAAATGATGATTTCAAACTTGTTAAGACTTAAGGATCCTGTTAGGCAAGTAATTCATTTAGTTTCGGACCTATTTTATAAAAATGTTAAAAATATATTTCAGCAGTGCTTTGCTACTGAATTGATGTATTGGATGAAATACCATGTGAAAAAGACCTTCAGGGTTTCCTATAAGAACTGTTCAATCATTTGGAGCTGAGAATAGGGAAAAAAATGCTGCTGTCATAGGTTGTCTATGGAGTATATGACAGCAAGGGCCAGCATTAGGCAGTAGATAACAGCAGGGGTCTCGGAGAAAGGCAAAGCTAGGTTTGAGGCTCAGCTCCACCCCTGTCTGGGGCCAAGTTCCCCAGAAGTCAACTCTTAGACAAGGATCTCTGTGTCCCTGTGGCAGGGTGCCAAACTAAATGCATCATTTCACCCAGGTAATATCCAGGCACACAAACTACAGTCTCCTATGTTTGGGACTCAGTCAGTGTTATTTCATCTCCATTTACCCCTGTTTTTTTCCCCCCAGGGGACCTGTCTATTTTAGATGACACCACAGTCTCACTTGCCTTGTGACTTCCAGGTTTGAGTTTGCCCAATAGGAGAGCAGAACCAGCTGAAGATCAGAAAGTGGAGAGAGAGAGAAGTCAAAGTATTTCCTTCAGTCACCTGGCAGGGCTGGAGTTTTACAAACAGAGGTCCTTCCCTGTTAGGTATTATGTTCTATGGAAAAGTCAGAGAGCTCAAGAAGTATTAAAAAACACATTGTATGCAGGACATGTATAATTACATTTTTCGCCGACTGTGCATAGAGCATAGATCGGTTAGTAATACGTTATTATAGACTAGTGGTAGAATGTGGGAAATGTAGCTATACAGGTCTAGGTATTGGATGGTAGGATCATAAATAATAAAGGTAAATGGACATATAACAAAGCATCCTACCTACATATTTCAAAAAATCATCAGCTCTCACCATAATAGATTGACACTAATGTCCACATAAAAAAAACACAGGGGAAGAACTGTGCAGAGGAAGCTCTGTGTACCATGGATGACCTAGCAGGGAGAATGTGCAGGAGCAGTTGGAAAGGCTTCATAAAAGCAGGTGTTGTAAGTTGGTAATGCAAGATGACCCTGGGGATGTGAGTGGGATTGGGACTTGGGGTACAAGAAATCTAAGCAGGTAGAGTTGAGGTTGTCAATGTCAGCCGGCACAAAAGGACTGGGCGGTACTTGCCACAACCTGACTCCTGAGATTTTAGGAACAGAATTTGGTGATATAATTTAATGCTTTTAGTAAGATGGTTACTGTTATATATTTAATCATTAGTATTGTAATTTCATGTACAATAGTAATAGTTATTAGGTGGTCATGTACAATTGCAAAGAACTTAAAGAAAGCTAACATGATTGAAGCAGAGAGAGAGAAAGAGAAGTGCTGGAGAGGCTGATGAGAGAGGCCAGATGAGACAGGGTTTGATAAGGTTGAGAAATGAGCTCTACAATCAGGTTGTTCAGTAAATTGAGTGGACTGGTTAGTTCATGAATAAAATATTGATAATTGATCTTCAAGACAAGATTTCACAAATGAATGAGAATGAGATGTAATGGGTACTAGTTATGTTACCATTTAGACACCAAACTCCATTGATTCAAATACATCCTTAAAACAAGTTTAAATACTGACTTAAATAGATGAAGAAAATGGGATTATATAGAAATTTCTATGGTACTTTAATTGGTTGTTTGTTTAGTTAAAGTAGTACTAATATGGTTTCCACATCCCATGGATAAGAAAGTTTAAGGGAGGAATGTTGATGTTGATTCCCATTACGCCCTTTGTTTAAAATTTCAAGAAGCTCCTTAAGTCACCCATTTAAATTCACTGGTCCATCCTCTAATCAGAGCACAGTTTTTTATACCCTTCAGGGGAAAGCAATGAATGAAGGAAAGGTAGTATTTATCAAGTGTCAGCATCAGTGAATGTATTGTGCATGCAATCCTATTACATTCTCCCAGAGAGGCTGAATAGTGCTCAAGGTGATCAAGCTAGAAATGGCAAAACTATGATGTGAGCCCAGGTTATTCTCATATTAAAGCCATAATTTATTTATTCTACCTCACCATGTTGATTTTCATGCTCTCTCTTCAGCATCAGAAAAGTGTGAGAATCAACTTCCTTGTTGCATCTCCGAAGTTAAGGGATGTGTTAAGAAGAGCCTAGAAAAGGAAAGAAGAAAATTAATCTAAATAAATTCAACCTCTATTTGTTGAGTTTGTATTATGTGTAGATTCCAAGAAAGGGTCCAAGCCCTCAGTCAGCTAGACAACAAAATTTTGTAGCCAATATAGTCATTGAGGAAAAAATACAATTCAATGGGATCATTGCTTTTGTGAAATTAATGTTAACTGGAGGTACAGAGAAAATTTCTGAGACTAATAATCTATATTTGCATGAGCAAAAAGAAAAAGTATCCACCAAGGAAGTTTGTACAATGTACAAATCCTTGAGACGATCACGTTAGGGTTTAGAAAAACCTGGGGACTGAGGCTCTATGGTACAGTATGCTGGCTATAGTTAATAATACTATGTTGCATACTTAAAATTTGCCAGAAGTGTAGTTCTTAAGCATGTACACACACACACACACACACACACACACAAAACAACAAAAACAGTTAACCAAAGCAATGACAAATGTGTTAATTAACTTGACTGAGCTAACCATATAGCAAATCATCACAATGTATGATTAAATTTTATTTGTCAGTTTTTTATTAATAAATCTGGAGCTTTAGAG
This sequence comes from Noctilio leporinus, assembly GCA_004026585.1. Lineage (NCBI taxonomy): Eukaryota > Metazoa > Chordata > Mammalia > Chiroptera > Noctilionidae > Noctilio > Noctilio leporinus. The sequence continues at coordinate 168,355 of PVIW01000347.1, read as the reverse complement.
AACTTGGAAGATCGTAGAAATGGAAACCTCCCATCACCTAGAATGTCATTTACACATCTGCAATTCTTCTCATCAATTATCCTCCTACGTAGGTAAAACCCCATCCCATTGTGACACACTGTATAGGAGAACCCCCTGGAAGGGCAGAGCTATGTATGACTTCAGTTCTAGGACAGATTTCTCATCAAGAGAGCCAAGCTATTCTCCAGAAGGAAATCCCCACCACCAGTGCTGAGCAACTCATTAATGAGGAAGAAACTAGCTTAAATAACATTACATAATGTCAAGTTCAGAAATAAGAAAAATGCCCTCCTGGCATTTATTTATTTATCTATTTATTTAACAATTAGCTAAGTGCTTCATCTGTGTCAGGCACAGTAGTCTGGGTTCTGCTGAAAATGTGATGAATAGTTAGCCATGAATCCTCCTCTCAGACAACTTATAAAACAGGATAATTAGATAATGAATAAGATAATGTTTGACCCTAAAAAATGTTATAGACTTTGCCTTTAGATATCTGTAAAAATTGGATGGGTTCTTAATCTGGTTTGCGATGGGTCATTCTTGAAATCAGAGATGACAAAAATAATCCCTGGATTGGGGTGATTTGAGTTCTTTTCTCCCTTGCATCTACTCTTCACCATTTTCAACCTTCCTCTTTGGCTTGGGAACCTGACCAGAATGGACGGCATCAAAGAGCACATGTTCTGGCTTCCACTTAGCTAAGTCATTGGGAAGCACAGCAGCATTGCAGGAAACGGGACTCTGATGACACATTGGCCAACAGTTTAAGGCCACCATTCCTCTACATGACTCCTTTTGAGGTCTGCTCCCTCTTTCTTCATTATGGATTATAGATGGTAACAACCAGTGACTATTCATTAACTTTGGGTTATCACATGATCCTATGAGTTTCCCCCATATCTACCTACATCTTTGTAAATAGTCCTTCTGCAAATGACTCTTTCTTCAGTTATCCTCTTTTGCTCATGTCTTCTATTTTCTGTGGGGACCCCGGCTATCATAACACCTTTGTTGTAGCCCAAGTTTCTATACTTTATTTACTTTACTATGGATTGGTACCACATCTTCAACAAGATGGCAGAGAAAGACACATAAATAGACAATTTAATACCACACTAAAATAAGCGCTCTCAAATACTCTTAGGAGGAACTTAATTACTATATCTGTCAAAATTGAAGAGTCACTTACCCTTTTCCTCAGAAATCCCATGCAAAGAATTTACCCTGTTCATCACAACATTAGTTACAACAAAAGACAGAAGTCACTGGTTAGATCCATTATGGTGCTTCCAAACAACAGAAGATTTGCAGGTGGTAAAAGAATAGAGTAGATTTGTACTCAATAATGTTGAAAAATATCTCCAAGAGGTATTACATGAGAAACTGAAGTATTCAGCAGTATGCTATATAGCTATTTGTGTAACAAACAATATACATACACGTGAGTCGCTCTCAATATGAATTTGTGGGGGTATTTTTTAAAAAGATTTTATTTATTATTTCCAGAGAGAAGGGAATGGAGAGAGGCAGAGAGGGAGAGAAACATCAATGTATGGTTGCCTTTCCCCTGCCTCCAGCTATGGGTCTGGCTGGAAATCTGGCTTGCGACCTGGTTAAGTGCCCTGACTGAGGAATAAAACCAGTGACCTTTGGGTTCGTAGGCCAGTGCCTATCCACTGCACCACCAGCCAGTGCTATTTTTGGATATGTAGAAAAATGATTTGAAAGGAAAACCTTTGGCAAGAGATGCTAGGAAAGAGAAATCGTTACTTCACATCTTTTTGCTTTCTGCATCTATTTTATTTTTTTAGTACAAAACCATATGCTTAAATTAACTTTTCAAAAAACTTTAAAACAATAACAATAGAAATAAAGATGCAATCTCAATTTCCTATTCTGCTTAGTTTGATAGTAATTTCGACAATAGCAGTCATTCAGAGAAAATAAAATAACTCGCTAAAGCATATTTACAAGAAACAGCATCAGTACGTAAAAGGATGTCACGTGTGAAACCTGAAATGGGAACATTTTACTGCACTGATTTCACATGGACATCTGTTGAAACTGACTTCAAAGGCTGGACCACATATCTTGACAGCCACCAAGGGCCTGTCAGCATAACCTCTGTTTATTCCCTTTCTTATTATTTTTTGCAATACAATTATAACTGCAAGTCCCCAAACCTTATAATTGTCAACTAACTTTTGGAAAATGCGAATGGTTGACCAAGAATTTAAAGGGAAGGCCCCTCCTCCCCTCTCTGAACTTTGTGGTGGTCTTTGGGTACCAAGTGGCCTAGCTCAAGCCATCCTCAAAGATGAACCAAAGAAGGAAATAATTGTCGTTTCAGTAATGGTTTTTCTGTGAATAGCAAAGGTCTTGGAGAAGGAATCTGTATAGTATTCTTTCCTCTTCCCGGAATTATTGGCATCCACCCAAGTTCTTCACTGGAAATGAACATCCTCATGTAGATGGATAGGCTCAAGAGCTGAGCTCAGCTGGGTCAGCCCATTTTTGTACAAAGTATATTACTATTCTGTCCATACTTCAGGCACCCATTAATCCAGCACAGTTTCGTATATTTTCTCCCTGTTTCTGCTTTTCACAAATAATAACAGCCAACCCTAGACAGAGGATATTCTGGTGTGCACACAATATAATAGCTAATACAGTACAAAGCCATTCCAAGCTTGAATAGCCTTCTAGAAGAATTCATATCAAAGGCATTGTAATTTATGATGAAACTTCCATGCATGCAAGCATATTGCATCAATTATTTTCCATTTTGTTTGCTTATTGATGCAGTACTCGTTGCTATTGTGACTCATGTGTGCTGTAAAGTGGGTAAACATGCAAGGTGGAGGAAAGATGTCCTATAAATGTCTTGCCCAACAAACAGAAAACACTGTGCTATTACTATTACTTCTGTCAACTTGGATGATTCATCTTTGCTCTTTTTAAATGATGTGATTAGTTCTTATCTAATCCAACTTTAGCCAGGCACTAGACTATGTGGTTTACATATATTACTGTATTTAAACTTCATGACAGCTTGTGAAATGAAGACTTTGATTCCCATTTTACAGATGAGAAATAGAGGTTTGGGACTACTGTCTGGGACCACATAGCTAGTAAGCGACAGAGCCAGTGTTGTGACTTCAATGTTTAAGCCTTTTCTTCTAAATCCCAAGAGAAGCACTAACATCACAGAGCTTTACATGAGTAAGGGAGCATGTTGTAAAATTTCCAAGCAAGGAAATTACCAAAAGCCCCAGTAACTTGCCTGTACCCAAATGAGCCAGCCATTATAAAAAACCAAAGTTAGAAACTTCTAGTATATTCACCCCTAACTTTTCTGATCCCCATCTGCAACTGGAAAAGACCCTTTCTGTGGTTTGCATGGAAATCTTCATATTCTCCAAATCCCAATTTAAGAGGAGCTGTTATTTTACCGTATTTGGGCAGCATAACTACACTATAAAAGAGAGGTAAAAAATTCAAAAGAATACATCACAAACAGTCCCTTTCTGAATTGTTTAAAAACAGACAAGGACCAAGAAGTCCTTTGTTTATGGGCGAGCAAGATTTTCCTCCCACAAAGACACTGTTCTCATTCCTTTTCCTAACAAGGAAATGACAACAACCCAAATAATTCACAGCCAAGAAAAGGCCTTTAATAAGTGTACGAATTAGACCAATGATAACACTGAGCAATGGTCTCTCTTCCTTTTAGCAATGTACCTGTCCTCTCAGTGTTAAGTTACAGATCAGCCATCATACCCCTCTGAGCTCAGAGTCACTACAGGATGAACATTACATTACGCACAGTCAAAAATAAGCCAGTCAGTGAAGGACAAATATCATATGATCTCACCCATTACGGGACAATAATGAGCAAAACTAACAACAAGCAAAACAGAACCAAATATATAAATACAATGAATGGGCCTTCAGTGGTCAGGAAGAAAGGGGTTGGGGGGAGGGAGGAGGCAGAGGCAAGAAAGGGGAGCAGCTTAGACAAGAACCTAGTATAAAGGAAACATGGACATGGACAACAGGTAGGATTGACTTTGGGGGGAATGGGTGGGTGGGGAGGGGGACAGAGGGGAGCAAAAAGGGGATGGATGTAATACAACAATAAAATTAAAAAATAAAAAGCATAGGATGTCAATGCTTGAAGGGGTGACAGGGGTCTTTGTTTTTAACTTTTCCAATTTCTCCCTTTCCTAGCAATTTATCTCTTGACTTATATTTTTACAGATAAAAAAAGGGTGATATGACTATTGCCCTGCCCATAAATAGCTAAATTAAGGCTCTAAACCTGGTTTGTGAATTCCAAATCCTGTGCTCTTTTCACAACAAAGGAAGATTTCATTTTGAATCCTGGCTAACTTCTGAAAAGCAGGTGATCAAACTAAGACTCAAATGTCCCTAACTATAATATGAAAAGAACAATGGTATTTGCCTCATGGATTTGTTGTAAGGCTTAAATAAAATAATGATTGTGGAGAGCTTAACACAATGCTTGATACACAGTTTCAATTTAATATAAATTATTATTATCATCATTAATTTATTGCTTTGCAAATCAAAGTCTTATTCACTAAGATGTGTCAAACATGGGCTTTAAAAGTTATATTTCTCTTCTAGGAATGCTCAGTTTTCATTGCAAGTTGAATTAAGGCCAAGATAGGTAATACAAATCTATCCCCAATTATGCCTCTCATTTACCCTTTTTCTGAATTAACTTTTGATATAACAAGGAGAAAGAGCTCTGGATTACCATGAGAAGTGTTTGAGTGGGAAATGGGAAGATGATCTGAAAATGGTCTTGCCCTTCCTTCAGCTTACCATCACCTGCAGCTCCGTGGTGCTTGGCATTTATATGCACCACTGTTCACCAATTGATTTACTTAAGTCAGAAATACAGAGCTCTTCTTTGACTTTTACTTTTCTGCTTTTCCATTCAACACTTGAAGCTAATCACTGACTGAGTCCTGGGTCTAATTCATACCTTCTCTCTATTTCCACTATGGCATCAATGTTGGCCTCATTTTAATCATATAAGAACCTCCCGTGGCTTGCCTCTAGCCATGTTCCATACTGCACACAGAAGGATCTTTCTAATGGAAAAAAATAAAATTGCATTTGCTGTATTGTCAAAAATTATTCAGAGGCCCTGACGATCCACAGAACAAAGTGTCAACTCCTCAGCAAGACATGCCAGACAAAAAGCCATCTCCAGACTGGATGCTTACCAACACCCATCTCGGATTGTGTTCCAGATATACCGCAGGTATTCACACCCACTACAATTTCTGGCCTTTGTTTTCTTTAACTAAAATGCCCTTCTCATGACATTGTCTTATGGGATGATTAACTTCTCCAGTTCCCTGAGGGCAGCTTCCTCTGTGTCAAACAGCACTATGTTCTCACTTCCTTTGTCTCATTACTGTGAGTTTTACATACTTCTGTTACTGTTCTGTTTTGGAATATATTTAGGGGCCATGCTAATTGTTCTAATTTCAGTAATGTGCTGCTGAAGCCAGCAGTTGGACTTTTTTATTGGCCTCTTTCCTCCCTTAATGGGAACTTTCTTGGCCAGAAGGTTGGTGTTTTCTTCTTATTGGTACCCCTATGTCTATCTGAATACCTGGTAGATGGTATGTACATAAAATTTTTGTTTGAATGAATGAGAACCTTTCATACTCAGGTGACTAATAATCATTTGCCATCACATTATATTTCAGTTGGTCTACATGTTTCAGAGATGGAATTTGAAGGAAGTTCTATGTTGCTCTTGTTGTGGAGTGGCTTCTCACAACCCAAAATAGGGTGTGTACAACCACAACTCTAAGACCTTTAATCTGGTCTGGAATGTGATACAACTGTCAACACCCTGCAGCTTCCCTTCCAAAGAATACACTAACCCTTCGGATATGGTTTCCATCTGGGATGACTACAGTCCCAAACAATGTAATGATATCTCACAACTTCCATCCCTCCACCCCAGAGTTATCAATGGAATTTTGAAATCCTCATATAATATGGAATAATTATAAATACTTTTCCACATAATTCAAAATTATTGGTGAGGAATATGGTAGTAATTGACTTTAATATGAAATATGCTTACTTCCACATTTCATAGCTTTATGGAAATTATTGATGGATAAGACCCTATTTCCTCAATTATTTAAAACAACAATATAATAGTAAGTACTATTTATATCCTAAGCGTTATTCTAAGCTCATTATATGTATCAACTCATTTAATCTTCCCAAAGACCAGAGTGAAGTGACTACTATTTTTATCTCTGTCTTAGTGATGGAAAGTCATACACAGAGGCAATAAGTAACCTATTTATATTCATATGGTTAGTCAGTAGCAAAACTAGGATTCACATTCCAGAACAAACCACTGCAAAGTATTGATACTTTTATATTGTGCTTTTATATAGTATTCCTTTTAAGGAATACTTTTATATTCCTTAATTTTAGAAACATTTATGTTACCTTACAAATATTAAATGATGAATGATATGGTAAATATGTAAAACTTTACAAAGGGAGAAGCTAAAGGAAGATAAATAGGGATTTCTTTCTCTATCTCATTCCTATTCCTACAAATTATACATGGAGTTGAGGAGGAAACTAGAACTTCTCCAGATATAATAACAGCAAGCTTCTTGGTCAACCTCTATTGCTGGCTATGAACTTTTATAGGTTTGTTTATAGTTAAATGGGACACAAAGATTTTTCCATTAATCAGCAAGGGCATGGAGAATGCTTAGCTAGAGCAGTATAAACACAAATAGCCTTATATTCATTCTTTATCTTTGGCTTCAAGTCACTTAGGTAGAGCTATTTGTCTCATTCAACAAGAGTCAAAGTTCATTGGAACTAGGGAACATGTCTTCTACTTATTTTCTTTTGCCCTCAGGATATGGTGTAAGCCAAAACACTTGGATCACATTTAGAGAGTGGGACTTGGGTGGGTTATGACTTTTGTGAGTCAGAACTTCTTCTAAAAGTGAAAGTGGTGGACAAGATGCCTTTTAAATGTTCCTTTATAATTTTTTTTCTTGTGTAGTCACATAGTCCTTGTTGTAATACCAATGGTACCACATTCCTTATTCCATAATACTCATATCTTGAAACACAGATAGTGAATGGAGAGTTAGATTCAGTGTTTGAAGACTTGATTGTCCAGGTTGCTGGTGGCTTCCCAGAGGTTCTTCCTGGCTTCAGTTTTGGCCTTTTAATCCAACTTTCATACAGATGTCACAATGGTCTTTGCAAAATGGTAACCAGATTGGTTACTCCCCTGCTTAAAGACACACATTGTCCTTGAATCAAGCTTAAAAGTTTAATATGAATTACAAAGCTGTCAGGAACTCTGTGCTATGAACCACTGTGCTCTGAATCACTCTCCTCTAGCTTGACTCCTTCCAGACTAGTTAAATGGTACCTCTGATACATGGCTATGTAGCACCTGCACATCCCTTGTGAGGGATGTTGGCACACTTTTGACTATAACAGTCATCCACCATAATTAAGCTGTAGAGCTGGAACCATGTTTGTCTTTGTTTATCTTTTAAGTGCTTGTACCCAGTATGGTTAACATTTAGTAGATGCTCAACAAACAATTGTTGGATGAATGAATGCACAAATATCATACTACCACTAACTAGCCTCTGTGGGCTTCATGCCAGTCACCAAGGAAAAGTAATGTTTATCTACCTGAGGTGATATGACCACGTGAATTAACCTTTGAGACAGCTTTCACATTCTAAAAAAAGAAAGAAAGAAAAAAAGATTATGAAGCATTCTCATTTTAGAATAGAGATAATAACTCTTCAAGTGTCATACTTGACATTTTACTTTTTCCAAAAGTCTGTCCTTTATACTACTATGCAATTTTAATATGATAAATGATATGTATGAAACCTTTCCTTAGCCATTTATCCAGAAGTTATTCATTTAATATGACAGACACTCTCCTAGATGTCAAGGAAATGCAAATGTAGGAGACAAGGTCTTTCTCTGGAGGAGCTCATATTAAATAGAGGGGATAGGCAGATAAACACAATAGTTCTCATATGTACTAAATACTGAGTACATGCTTTGTGCATTTTGTATACATTTTCTCATTTACTTCTGACATGGGCACTCCAATGTAAGCTGCAAAAATCAAGGGTGCAATTGGTCCAAGGCCACTCCACTAAGAGAGCCATTTCAGGATTTAAATGTAGGACTGCCCAATTCCTTCACTATATCACATTTAATATATGCTATTAGCTGCACTAATCCAGACATAAAAAGGCAGGACAACAGAGAGGAGAGAAAGAGGGAGAGAAAAATTCTTCCACATGCAGAGAGACAAAGGTCTATGTTCATTTGTGTGCTCAAATATATGAGTTGGGAGAAAGCTTCACAGAAAAGAAGATTTTTGTATGTGAGGAGAGAAATTAAACTCACAAAACAATTGATTAAAGTTCCAGAGCAATGCAAGAGCCTCATAAGATGAGCTAAAAATTATCAGCTGTTGCTGGAGAATTAGCTGCACAGAGGGAAGTAGCAAAAGATGAAATAGGTTGTCTTTCTGCTGTTTTGTCTCATTGGCAATGAGATTTGAAGAAGGAAAATGATGAATTTGAATTTGTATAAAAGACCATTAGCTATTTACAAACAATTGTTTGGAAGGGAGAAAGACTGAAAGCGAAACATAAGAGACAACAGCAAATACGAATTTCAATGGGAGAGGTATTACAGGGACTGCAGAAGAAGTTACTAAAAAGAAAGATGCTTGAAAGAAAGCATTAATAGAATTTATGAGTTGAATGTAGACATAAGTCTATGGGGAGTTTAAGATTCTAGTTTGGCAATCTGTTGAATTTAGCCCTGTAACACAAGCTTATTTCTGTAGCTGTCTTGACTGGCTATGAAACAAAACAATAACACTTACCATGTGCCAGGTATCATTTCATTTTAAGCAATCACGGTGAACACATGTAATCTATACTGTCATTATTCCTACTTTATAGCTGTGCGAAGTGAGGCACAGAAAAATTAAATAATTTTTACTAAAACTATAGTAAGGGAAACTGTGAGGCTCCTCCCAGACTCCATTTTGGACCAGGATATATTCCACTACTAGCTGGCAGTACAGCCCTCGGCTCTGAGTCCCATGAAGGGAAGACAGTCACATTGCCCAAATTGATGGCACCTTTCCTAGAGTCAGTTGCTGCCAATGATTGGTAGATGCAGGGTTACAGAAGCTTGGCCTTTTCTCTTCAGCTTCAAATAACTTTAAACACCCATCCCAGCTTCAGGTATTCCCAGAGGTGGGCTTTGATAAGAGTACACACAACTCTAGTTGACACATATATATGTGTGTGTGTGTGTGTGTGTGTGTATATATATATATATATATATATATATATATATATATCTTTTAAAAATATGGAATGCTTCACAAATTTACATGTCATCCTTGTGTAGGGGCCATGCTAATCTCTGTATCATTCCAATTTTAGTATATGTGCTGCCGAAGTGAGCACTCTGGCTATATTTTTGCCTAGTCAGGCTTCTTTCCCTAACCCCCACAGTGGTAATGTCACGAGTACTCCTTAATGAATCTCTTACAAACTAACCTTCATATCTGGGTCTACTCTCTGAGAAGTCCCTTCCAAATAGCCACCAAAATGGCACAGTTAGAATTTGATCCCAGATAAGAGCGTTTGTAATAGTCCTGGTTTTGGACACTTCTCTATATTGTTTTGCAAGAGCAAAGATCCTGGGGTCAACACCCAATATTGCAAAAAGAATTAATAAATGGACACATTATGACTTCAACTTTTTGTAATAATTCATGATGCTGATGAGGCATTCAATAGACATATTTGAAATGAAAAGAGAACCGAGAAAATGTTGAATCAGGTACAGTTAAAATCAAGAGACGAAAACATATGAAGTAGGAACTAGTCAATCGTATCAAATACTGAAGAAAAATAAAATGGCCTAAGGACTAAAAAACATGCAGTGGTTTTGGCAATGGGAAGATTGGAGCCGTGTACGCAAGTCTTACACGGTTGATGTGACACGGTACAGGCTTAAACTATATTGCTGTGGTAGAGAAATGGGAATGTAAAGATGAGGAATGATCATCAGCCAGGAAGTCAAGGAGCTTGGCTCGCAAGGGAGCTAGGATGGAGTCTTGATTTTTTTTTACACATTCTCTTTGTGCCATGGTTGAATTGGGTCCCTGTGTCGTGTATACACACAGGGAGCCTAGAATAATATGGTTTGCAATCAATCTTAAGCAAACATCAGAGCCTTTGGGAAGATGTATTCACCTCACATCGTTTCCTTTCTCAAAAACTGGAGTTTCCCAAAAGGGCATTCTCAAATTCCACGCTGTGATGTGGTCAAGCTGCGTGCTTAGTCACTTTGTGCCTGGTGTCCGCACGGTCCCTGTTTTGGAAGCCAGAATTTCCCTTAATGTCTTTCCCTGCCATTACGCTTTGAAGAACACCAGGAACTGTTTCAGGTAAGGAGTCTCTGACCTAAGGCCACAGGGTTGGGTGGCCCAGGGGAATTGACCACATAAAGTGTTTCCCACGAACCCACAGAGCACAGAATCCCCATTTGAAATGCTGGTGTTTTCTGTGCTCTTTTCTTCTCAGCAGAGGACAGTGCTGAGCGTTATGTAATAGACTCAATGGCAGCAAACACTTTAAAAAATCCCTGTGGTAAATTGGAAAGCAAATGTGGAAGACTGAAATATTTCTGATTTTCCACTCAGTGGAGTGAATTGCCAAGTATTTAAGTATCACTTTCTTTCCATTTCGCTTTGGAAAGCAAAGATCAAATGCATGACCTCGCAGTCAGTTTCAAAATTCTGGAAGGAATCGACTCTGCAGATTTCAGCTGGAGATTAAACTCTAAAAAATGGTACTGTGCAGACATATATGTTACTGCAATTGTATGAGTATCTTGTAAAAAGTGGGTCTTTTTGTTATTATGATCATCCATGGAAATTTCCAAGTTGCTATAACTTTACTGGGTTGAGAGATTACATGTTGATGGTCTTGCCCAAACATCTCATGTTTTAAAAAAGAGCAGTGCGAGAACTCTTAACTTTGAGAAGTCATATATCATCCCTCAGTTTCCCTTTTGAACCATTATAGTAGGTGTAACTTTTATTGCACAAAACTTGGAAACAAGGGGCTTCATATTATTCTCTTTCAGTATATCATTTGACCCATTCTGGGCTTCCCTGTTTCTGGCAAAAGTGAGAAAATGTAAGCAGGTTTCAATATGACAACTTCTCAGTGTTTTACAGGAACAGTAGAAGGCTCATGCCATCTAGAGCATTCAGTGAAGGACCTTCTCCCCATTAATCTTAAAAACAGGCAGTCACAGATCATTACGGAAGTGTGTGAATGTGTGTGTGTACATGTGTGCATGTGTGTCCATGTGTATGTGTGTTGAGGGAGTGAGCCTACCCTGAGGGGTTAGTTTTACAGTCAATATCCAGCATCCCAAGGTGCTCCAACCAGCCATTCCCATCTGACATAACATACTTATTCTGTCTCTAGAAGGTTCCCACAATTAGAGAAAACTAGTAAAATGTTATCTACCGCAATCTCTGGGAAGCTCTAAAGATAATTTAAAATATCATTTCCTAGTTTGTTCTACTTCTACTTTTTCCAATCTTTGCAGCCTTTATTCATAAAAGACAAGATCAACCCAAAAACCTCCTGGGGGGTGAATGGAAAATAACTTCTGGGTACCCTCCAACTCTGTCCTTCATCAGCTGCTCATACTGTTACCACTACCCAGCCAGAAGTATTGAAAACACAAATTTCAAGATACTTTCTTGGAATGGAGGCCTGAAAAATGAGAACTGTGAATAAAATCTTCACCTCCCAGCTTTCACCAAACATGATGTGAACATGTCTCTGACAAATGAAATCACCCAGAAAGAATATGCATCTATGTGAAGTTTTGACTTGCAGAAAGGCAGCTGGAATGCAAGACTGTCATGCACTATTTCTAAACAGAGCCATACCAAAAACCCTTCTTCTGCCTATTATAAAGCTATTTGAGAGATTTGTAATGATGGTACACAATTACAGCTTTCACAGGATGTATTGACATCAAATAAGTTTATTAAGAGACAAATATGGAATGGAATGAGGCTTTTGCTGAAAGATTTGACTATTGTACAAATTCTAACAGAAACAATATCATTGTTCTATTTCACTAAATGTTATCTATTGTTTCAACATCACTGAAATTTAAAACCAAAACATTCTTCAATTTTCATAGAAAGCACAAAGGGAGAACTAAATTAAATAGTTCATGTGTTTAGAAACTAGAGGTTTAAAACAAGTCTTTGAAACATTCATAACTTCAGCTTTAGCTCCGTTCATTAAATTCTATTGCTCTCTCTTTCTCTCTCTTTTTCTTTTTCCATTTAAAAATCATTTGCTTGCCCTGGCTGGTGGCACAGTGGATAAGGTGCCGGCCTGCAAACCCAAAGGTTGCTTGTTCAATTCCCAGCCAGGGCAACATAACCAGGTTGCAAGCCAGGTCTCCAGCCAGGTCTGTAGCTGGAGGCAGGTGAAAGGCAACCATATATTGATGTTTCTCTCCCTCTGCTTCTCTCCCTTTCTCTCTTTCTGAAAAATAATAAATAAAATCTTTTAAAAATATCATTCTATGCCAAACTTTGTGCTTCTCTCTAGTTACCCTTGAAAATACCACTGTCAAAAATATCTGGTCAGGAATAACATCTCCCTTTATTCATTCTACAAAACATGCGATACATAAATGAAAAAGAATAGACATACATTCTTATATTTTTGGAATTTATATTGGGGAAATGGATACAAGATAGGTAATAAATGACATAATAAATACATAAATGCTGTATACATCACATGGTGATAAGTGCTAACAGAAAGAAATGCAGCAGGATAAGCAATATCAGGAAGCAGGGAGTGAGTGAGCAGCTTGCAGTTTTAAATGAAGTGCTCAGAGTGGGATTTATTGAGATGGTGATATTTAGGCAAAGGCCTGAAGCAGGTGTGTGTCTGCGCAAGCGCGTAGATTAGTGGAGCTGTGTCAGGCAGCACAAATGGCCCTCAGGTGGGAGGTGCCCTACTAGGAAGGCCAAGACATCCAGTGGGAGAAGGGGAAGAGTAATGGTGGGTGATCAGACAGAAATGGAGGGTGGAGCGCCTCCTGGCCATTTTCAGGATTCTGGTCTTTACTCTGAGAGAGATGGAAGCCATTGGGGGCTTTTGACTAGAAGACATGATGATCCTTTTACATTTTAAAATGATTCCCCTGGCCACTGAGTTGATAACAGACTGGGGAGGCAGCCACAGTGGGAAGGATCTGGTTAGGAAGGTGAAGAGGAGGAGGTGGTATGAAGCATTCACTTGGTCACTTTCTGGATCTGTTTTGGAAAAAGAGCCAAAAGGTTGGCTGTGGAGTGTGAAAAAATGGCTGCCTTTCCCAACTTCATTAGGCTGAGTAAATGATGAACTCTTCCAGCCTTCTCACGTTGAGCATGTCTTCTGCTTAGTATTGAAATCATTTTTATGTAATGCTAACATTTCATCTATATTTTTGTACCTTTCCCATTTTAACCATTGCAAAAGTAGCAAGGGAAAAAAAGGTTTAAGACTGTTTGACTATGGGAGTGGTCCCCCCTCCTAAAAGAGGGTTTTTATAGTATCTTTGGTTTTCATTAGCTCTCCTTAAAAATACTGGCCAGTGTTTAAGCTGTCACAGAAACAGTAGGACTCACACTTGATTCACAATTTATGTAGCAAATTTAATTTACTTTTGACAATTCCATCACAGTACTGACAGTTGCAGCTTTTAGTTTTCCTCTGAAACATCAAGATATTATATTTGGATATTGCTGAAAGAGAGTCAATTTGGCATTTGAACAAGATGACTGCCAGAGGGAGGGACATCAACCATGATCCGGTCTTGCCAAGTTTTGTCCCAGTCAGCTTTAAGGTAATGATAACATTACCTGCCATGAGTATAGATGGCTTCTCAGTTGACTGATGTTTTACCTGTACGATTCTCACAACAAACCTGTGACAGATGGTTTTGGCTGCATTGTGGGGAGGAGTATATTGTCTTAAGGAGGTGAATTGATTTCCCCAGGTCATGTTACTGATAAGTGACAAAGCCAGGCTCAAGCCTGGGTCTGCAGCTTCATTCTCATCACATTTCTACTATGGGATCTGGGCAGGTTCCACTTTGTGGCAAATTGATGGATCTGGAAGGGGAAGATGGACCATAATTGAACTTTGTTCTATTTTACAGTATTTCTAAGGATTGGGCTTTCCAGGATCAAAAGGTGGTGATGTTCAATTGGTTTGTAGGATCCCAGTGACCATGACCTGAGAGCTGAATCAGCCAGGATGAAACACTGCCCCTTCCATCTGCCTCCAGATGAAAGTCTTCACCTCTAGCAGCTCCAGCAGGGATAATTCTTTCCAGCTTCTATGCTTTGGTTATGGAGGACATTCACTCCCCACCCCTAACTGCATTAGGGAGTCCTGGTCTTAGCTATAATTGCTGCTGTCATTCATCCAAGGAGTCAAGTTCTGTGATGAATGAGAGGACCTGTCTATGAAGTCTGCAGTGTGACAGGCCCTTTAAAAACTGTTAAGTCCAGTTAGCATAAATCTGGAAATAATTTGGTACATGTCTCCTTTACAGACTGGAAGAATAAAAAGTCATCCTCTGCCTTTTCACAAAATAATATGAATGGGCTAATGCCATGGAATTAAATTGAGGCAGCCTCTAAAATTAGGGAAGCAGAGAGCACAAAATTCGTTCCATCAGAAGTTTATCGATCTTTCCATTTATACTGAAGGTTTGCTTTTAAAAAGTTTGCTTACTAGCTCAGAAATGAAGTATGTCAGTGGATAACAATGGACATGAGGAGTTGCTCTGTTCCATATATCACTTACAATGTCAAAATGACTGATAATGAGCAAGTCCTTGTAGTTTAAACACTCCGCAGCTAAAGTAACATTATTAGAAAAGATAAAGATTTCACAGCATGGAATTCTAGTGCATTTTTAATGATTCCAGCATAAAATTAACAAATAAAATATCCATTTCTAGGTGGACTTAATTTAAATATAATAAAAAATATTTTCTTAAAATGGACTAGGCACTTTGTTTAAAAAATGAAATTTAATGAAGTACACTTTTAGGAACTGAATACTATATTGCTAGCTTATAGCTTTCAGGGAACTTGAGGATGAACATAAGGAAAAAATGAAAGGAACCATCACCATTACTACACTGATACTTGTGCTCATGGTAATATTGGTTAACATTGAAATTATTTGCTAACTTAGCTACATCTTGTGTTTTCCTTATTGAATACACATCTTCAGAGTACTAGGTTGACCCATATCTAAAAATAATACTACTTAGCTTGACTCTTAATCACCACCTTTGAATTCAATACTTTGTATTTAGCAACTTTTACTAGGTACCTGTGTGTATTTCTTACACAAACAGAGTTTGTGTAAACAAACCTGGAAACTATTTCTCTGGGTTTTGGAAAAGGCAGAAACTTCTAAAATGTTTGAGTAGGGGACATTTTATTGATGTATTCCAACCACCTAAAACAGTACCTGGTAAACAGTTGGATTCTCAATAAATATGTAGAGTATTGTTGAATAAATAGATGTTGTATTTTTCTCATCAGCATTTCAATCATTTCAGCAAATGTGAGCACTTACCCTACACTAAACAATACACTATGTCCTAGAAAAGGTAAAATAAAGCCAAAGAACCAGAGGCCCAGTTCTCAACTTTAACACATTGTTGACCAACAATTTTTTACAAAAGCTAATGCAAGTGCAAGCATGAGTTAACTCATTATCCGTCAATAAAGTCTGGGCTTGAAAACATGAGTTTTTTGGGTGACTGGTCAACAATGTGTTAAATAGCTAGTGACCAGCTCTCCAGGATTAAAGGAGGACAGAAAGCAGGGACCCAGGCTACAAACACAAGCACTCTGATCATGCAAGAAAACAATCAGACCAAAGTTAAAAGAGGGATAGGATGCTTGATCTGAATCTTGTTAGAGATATACTGACAAATGAATGAAACCTCACAGAATCAATACTGAATCTGTTTACTTGGTTTTTTTCTTCAAAGGTCAATCATCACCCCTCTTTAAGAAGCTAGATAACATTATGCTGAAATTGTACCTGGGCTGTTGAGCTTAATTGGGTCTAAATCAAGTGCCAAGCAGTGTCTGTGCCCAGGCCTGGGCACTGGCCAGTGTGGGAGATGTGCAACCCTGCCCTTGATAAAGGACATCCACTCTACCCTGTGTCATCGAAGCAGGGAGCAGATGACTCTTCACCTGGTCTGTGGGCTGGAAGAAACTGCTCTCCTGCAGTTAAATAAAAAAAAAAAAAATGAAGCTAAGGCCCGATGAGTGAGAGGAGAGACAAATGGAACAACTGGGAGGGGGTGGAAAAGAGGGAAGGACATTCCAGGAAAAGGGAAGATCATGTGTGAAACCACCCACTCACCAGGGATTCAAAGACCAATTTCTTGGGAGTCTTTAAAATGAATGACTTCAAACGCAAATGGAAAACAGGTTTTCCTGTCACTCCTCGCCCTAGGTCCCCAGCCCCTGGAGTACCAGCATTGACAAGCCCCTGAGAACACCGCTGCAGTTTTCCGGTACTCTCCTCCCACCGCCCCCGATCTAGCAAGCCACAGGTTTCTTGGAACTGCCAATGATGTTTGAACTCCAGCTAAAACTGGCGATGTGTTTTGAGTCACATTATGCAAGCATATTTATACCATCTGTTTATGACCCTTACAGGTGGACATTATGATTCATTACACATAGAGTGTACTAAACATAGAAGCCTGGAAAATCCTGAGCTCTGGAGAGAGTCACTGGGGGGTGGGTCAGTGTGCAAAAGAAGATAATAAGAAGCTTTTCTTAGGCTTTTATGGCTTTGCAAGTAAAATTCTTATCTTGGTGAACATGTTTTTGGGGAGTATTTCATAAAATGGACACGGTAGATGAGGGTGAGAAGGAAGATGGAGAAAGGTCACTACTGTGACCAGTTATGGAAGCTTTTCCTTTCTTGTGGGGTGTGCACACGTGCTAAAGAATCAGAAAATATTTGCTACCTATGGGGTCAGAAATAAGTCATCTTTGTGTCTGAAGGAAAAATTCTGTTCTAAGACAATAACTTCATTCTCCACAGTAATGCTTCCATATGATTTGGACTTTATAGTTCACATTTCTTATTTCATATACAGGTAATTCCTTAGGTGTTTGTTTGTTTAAAAAAATCGTATTAATCATATTATGACCATTAGGTGACAATATATGTACACAGATCTAAAATTCAAGCTATAAGATATAGCCATCCTTTTGTTTTCAGAAACTATTCCCCTGCCCATAAATTAGGAACACTATCACCAATAGCCAAGGCTGGTATCACTCTGTTCTTTGTTGTTTAGTCAGATGTTCAACCCTTCAACAGTTGCATAAACAACAACTTTGAAAGTAATTTCAATAAGCAAGTATCTCAAAGTCAAGCTGTCTGATGTGGACCATTCTCCTTGGGGAGCAGAAACCTCTGCGCATCAAGGCAGAAAGAGCTCCCTGCTGCATTCAATTAGTTGAGAAAGCATCCAAGTAAATAAGGCAATACCTTTAAGAACACACAAACAAAGGAGGCATCGGAGTAGAACAGATTAAAAGAAAAAGAAGCCTGTCTTTGCTCCTAAATGACCCCAGGGTGAAGAATAATTTCTTCTTCAGGACAATTTTAGTAAAGGTCTCCTAGCCAGATGGCTCAGCGGAAACGATTTCTTTTCATGTCTGTGGGGAATTGATGGAGTTTGCAGGAAGTACAGGCAGTTTAATTCCAAACAAAGTACAGTAGGTCAGTTAAAGGGAGCAACTGGAGAAATCTTGAGTCCCTCCTAGAATACTAATGACTTTGACAAGTCTCAGTGGTCAGGAGGTAAGTCATTTACATCTGAGAAATAAGCAGCATTCCAGAGGAAAACTCATTAACCCTGTGTCAACTCAAGATGGCTCTCTCAGAATTCTCCCCTTCTTAAAAACACAGCTCATCTTACAAAGTTATTTTTAGACATAAATTGTTTGGTTACTATGTATTGAGTTCTAATAGGTGCCAGGATTTGAGTCAGGCCAAAGGAATACATACATACATATATATATATATATTACATCTAGTCTCTGACTTCAAGAGGGGGAATGAGAAAAATATCATTAGCTATTTACATAGTTGTTAACATAAAATCCTAGAAGAATAAGCTACAGTGCTGTGAGCCGCCTAAAGGAATAACTGTATCTAGAAGAATATGCAAGACAGCAATTCCCAAAACATAAACCTCAATGAGAAGTTCAGGGACTAAACTGCAGGTGTTGCCTCAGTCACTGCACATGCATCTCTGAAAGACAGGACTGACCTGTCGCTGGGTTTTCCCACAGAGCTGAGTTTCAGCCTGACTCTTTCTCAGCCCAGCTGACACCAATAACTGACAGCTGGTAGGGAACCTACTTGCTAATCTGGCTCTTTACAAATGTTTCGAGAACAATTACCCACCTAACTTGCCCATTGTCAAAGGCTATCAGTTGGACAAATTATTTAAAGGGCACAGGATAAGAAATCAGATGATGAGAGTTCGTGCCTTAGCACTGGGATTGTGGCTAACCCTAACCTTTCTACATAAAAGGTTTCTTGCCTTTTCAAAAATGAAAAAATATTGGCTACCTGAGAAGATTCTAGAAGCATTATATGTTAAACATAAGTTATAGTTAACTTTTATAACCAAAGTGTTAAGCCAACACAAGATGTGAGTTATCATGATAATATTCCTTCTTATACAGGGCAAGGCAAAAGTGGGTTTATAGTTGCTCATATGGAAAATGATACAATACTTAATAAATAATAATAGACTAAACTCTGTGTTTTGCACATCATAACTATTAACCTACTTTTGCCCACCCTGTACTCTCAGTATGATCGGTTTTAACTAATCTTCCATAGGACTCTGGGATCTTGGCTCCCCTTACAAAATCTAGGATAAGTACAGAATATTCAAATGAAAATCAAAGGTGGCTTTAAAAGGCAAAAGAGGTTTAAAAGGTTCAAATGAGAAAGAGGGAAGAGATGGGGAAATTCATGGGCAACCATTTAGTGATTAGCCAGATAGTGTGGGTGTGAATCTTGCATCTGCCATTAACTGAGCGATCTTGGGTGAGTTCCTTAAACTCTCTGGCTCCATCCATAAAATGAGGTTACTAATAGAACAGGTTTCATAATAGTGTTTGTAAGGCTCAAAGGAGCTAATGCGTACAGCTTACAGAACAATGCCCAAAATATAGCACCCAATAAATATGACATATGTTTTTATTAACCAAATAGGAATGTATGAGTAACTGCTATGTTCCATCTAGACCTTCGGTGGAGTGAAACTGCTTCCCTCAACTCTCATCAGACACCAGGTTTTTTCAGTTGAGAATGAGCACCCCAAAATGCTGACACCAAGGAAAGTCTGGGTTTCGTGTCAAGAGAGCTTCTTTGCAGTGGGCAAAGATCAAGATTGTGTACAAAGTGATCTTAAAAGATAAAATGCTGTGTAAAAAGATGTCAGCCCTTCCTCCCTTCCTTTCTCCCTCTCCCCTTCCTTCCTGCATGCCTACAATTTTCTTTAAGAGTTCATTATGCATTAGATACTATGCTAGAGATCTCAAAGTTTTGCATTGACTATGATAGTGAATCTCTTAGAAATATTGATAGTTTAATATTGCCCATAAACTCGGTGAGTCTCTAGAAGACAGCTTAAGTCACTCTGTGCAAGTGTAAATTGTCTCTGTAATAAAGCATGAAAGGTTAGTTTCCTAAATTCTAAGATGTCTAAAAACAGTGGCTTCTAAGCTTGTTTGAATATTCACATCTATCAATTAAAAAGACAAGTCTGAGAATTCACCTCCAATATAGTTACAACATTAATTTATAAATGTTATAGAACTACTGAAACAATAAATAATGTTATTTATTAAAATATCCTAACAATGCAACATTTAAACAAATGAAATAAAAGCAACAGATGCTCCAGTATTTCTTCTTTTCTGCCCCCTAAGTATTTCTTTATGTGTATATAGGTTGCCCTATGGACACCTCTGGAGTTCTCACACCTCCCATAGAAGACATGTCTACTATGAAACTTAGATATTTCCTTTTTAATCTGTAGAAAAAATATATAACTATAAAATGAAGAGAAGGGCTTTCTTTTCATGAGGCCAGCAGCTTATGAAGTCATTGGCAACATTTACTTCCTGCCAAGCCAAATAAAACTTCACTGGAAGTGAAGCATGCAACAGAAATTCCTCAAAAGAATGCAATATATTTTCTTGAGGGGCATTGGCTTTTCAGTAAGAGTTGTGAAATGCTCTCCAGCCTCCATAGCAGAGAATAATGGTAAAGTTCAAGCCTCCAGACTCCGTTTCTTCATTTGTGTGAATTAAAGGTAGAAAGGCTGTCATGCTTCTATCACCAGGTGTTGGTGAAGATTAGATACCTACGTGGCACATGCTATGTATTCAAGGGTTGGTTTTTATTATTAACAGTGATAAAAGCAGCAGTAACAAGCTAAGCTTTCTTTGCTTCATTTTTGAGTAAATTATTATACTGCTTTCCAACCATCAGGAGCCAAAGCATAGTCTTCCTGAAGTGAATTTAATCCTTAATCCACAGATACACAGATCAAAAGTGATTTGCTCAGCTTCCAAAGAAATGGAGCAGAAATAAAAACCAGACACCTGTTTTATTTGCCCCATGGATCTGTCACCACATAGGCTTTGTTGTAGCCTCCCACAAATTCCATCCCCAAGGGGAGGGGATGTGTATCAGAGGATATGAGCCAGTAGTCCTGTTCTTCCTCACTTACAAATCTCTGTCTATGGAATTCTTTCAAAGTGAATCCTAAAGATGAATTTTATGGGTGAATGTTGGCAGGGTGTGAAGGGCATTACCTGCCTTAAACTGGAAATGGAATAGTGTATGTGTTTGTATTGAAGATTTCCAAGTTAGTACACAATGAACTTGATCATTTCATTTGTTAATTGAGGCCATCTATTTTGACTCTTGCTTAATTAGCTGGCTGGATGATTGGATGGATGGACATGGATGCATGGATGGATGGATAAATGAATAGAAGGAAGGAAGGAGAAAGGGGAAGATGGAGCAAGGGAGAAGGGGAAAGGGAGAAAGAAAAAACAAAGGGTGGCAGAAAAGAAAAATTGTTTTTGAGAACTGTGCTAGATAATACATGAATATTCATTCTCATTTAATCATCACAACAATTCAATGGAGCTGGAGGACCATTAGCCACACTTTATATGTGAAGAAACTTAGGCTCAGAAGTAACTTTTTCAAGATACAAAGATATTAAGAGGCCTAGCAAGAATTCATCATCTAAGTCAGAATCTAGGTCATCACCCATGTGTCTTATTGCTTCCCATGAGACATTGGCCAGGATCCTGAACAGCTCTAAGAGACCAGGTTTCTGGAGTGATCATCCCACTGGACAAATGCAAACCATAGTCAAGTTATTGAACCACAACTGAACCTCAATGGCAAGAAAATCACCCTTTTGATAATGAGTCTGTCAAGCCAGCCCTTCCCTGGCCCTATAGCATCACATTTCCTAAATTACTCATTTTCGTGAGAATCATGGTTGAAGAATATGGGAATAATCTAAGGAGAGGACTGGAATTCTGGGACACGCTAGTCTTTGTGATCATCTGAGTTCCCAGATTAGCTCTTTCCCACCCCAGTTCCACTCACTGCTTGCAATAAATGACTCACACTTGTTATAAACATATCTTTCCAACTAATTCACAGTTTTAAAAAATCACTGTGTTCCACAATTCACTTATAATTCAGTTGTTTGGGTCTTGAACTGCATTTTTCCATAGAATTGATGGTCTCAATTTAGCTACCCAAAACTCTCTGACCTATAATGTAGATGAAATGTATATAATACAATAACAGTAAAATGTGAATAACTGGCTTGAATAAGAAATATTTACTTTTTATAATTACTGAAATTATAATAAATATGTTCATAATAATTGCAACCTTGTATTAAGCTCAGTACTTAACATAATGTCATAAAAATCTTTCAAGATGTCACATGCCATTTCTAAAAATGAGAAAACCTTCCCAAAACTAATTAAATAGTCAACCTAAATTGTCAGCATTTGAACTCAGATCTGGTAAATATTTAATGTTCTGGTTACTCAGCCTTTCTAAATTTTGATATCATAAAGTATTGGCATCATAGACAAGAGATTCCATTTCACTTCCAGTTCTGTTGCTAACATGGTTTGGGCAGGTTCTTTGACTTCCCTGGACTTAATTACTTCACTAGTAAGTTGAACACTAGTCTTTAAAGTCCAGGTCAACATGGACCATCCATGATAAATTTCTTATCACCTCTGAAAACAGCCCTTTACTATTATGGCTAAAATTTTTGGAATTTTCTAGTCAATGAAAATATGTGTCCCAATAAGTTCTAAACACCTTTTTGTCTAAAGTCCTACAGAATAAGCCTACATATCCTTTTCCATCCATCCATCCAATCAGTAAGTATGTACTCTAGCACTAGCACTGAGGAATCCAAAGAGGTTATAGTCAAATGGGTGAATATGAAATAAAAACAACTAGCATTAAATTTCTATTTATTTAATATAGTTACGTTCAGTATTCAGTAGGAACACAGAATATTCTTGTATGTCTGTCGGGGTATATTAGTTACTGTATGTTGGGCTATTCTGAAGTAGAAATGCAACCTTACATCTTAGTGGCTTAATGCAAGGAAAGCTTATTTTTCACTCATGTCAAATCTAATGTGAGTTGCTGATATTTCTAGGTAACTCCCTTCCTAGAAATCACTTCCTAGGTGATGAACCAGGAACCAGGATCTTTCCATGAAGGAGCAATGACTGTAAGTGCAGTCATTGATCCTTTACTTCCAACCACCCAGGCAGAAATAGATGGTGAATTGGAAAATCATGCATATAGGTTTTTTGTGGTGTGGAGGCTAGGATTATATATCACTTATACTATCTCTGGTCACATTTCCCTGGCTCGAACTCAGTCACATGGTCTCAGCTACATGAAGCGCTAACTGGGAAACATCCTCTACTAGCATTTCCAGATATCAAGTTAAACATCAAATTGCATTATGTTTCCCACAGGAACTCTACTTACATATCAGATCCACAGGTGAGTTGAGACTTGAAAAATGATGAAAGGGCTTTGAACAGAATGATATTCATGACCAAAACTCCAGACAAAGCGTGGCATATCCAGAGACCAGCATTCATTGCCTGAATAATTATTGGGTCCATACATTTGCTAAGTGTGGTAATTATTTTGGTAATGTTGCATAAATGTATCTTAGCAAGAGTCTCCACCTCTGAACAGCTTCTTAGACAAATTCTTGAGCGGAGACAATGTACTTACAGAAGTGATGCACAGGGGAAGGTGAAAAAGAAAATAAATCAACACAAGGTTAGCTTGTCTAGCTGGCCCTGATACAGACAACTGTAGCTTGAGCTTAGGGTCATTGTTGGAGGCTAATAAAACGTGTCTCAACTGCCCTAAGAGGATTTAGAGTTGTGCACAAGAGCTATTTAATGACATCCACTTCCAGTACCATCCAACCCTTACACTAAGTCTACTTGTCCCTTCCATTAGTCTGATCCATCACACAGTCCCATTCAAAGCAGTACTCAGTTATTAAAAGTGGGCTAGTAGAACTAGATCCAGTCCCTACTGCTGTAACTGGTTCTGTGACACCGAATTCAAATCCATTCACTCCTATGTTAAATGTTTGCATGCTCCCATGCCCCGAATTTCTATATGGAAGCTCTAACCCCTGATGTGACTGTATTTGACTATAGGGCCTTTACAAAGTAAGTGAGTAAGGCCATGTAATCACACAGTGAGGAAAAAATTTAAAAAGCTATCTGCAAGCCAGGAAGTGAGCTCTCACTAGACACCAAATCATCCAGGACCTAAATCTTAGATGTCTTCGCTTCCAGAACTATGAGAAATAATTTTTGGCTATTGAAGCCTCCCAGTCAGGGTATTTTGTTATGATAACCTAGGAAAACTAATAGGCTGTCCATTTAGTATTTTCTACCTCCTTAGCCATAACTGGCTGATTTGAAGTCTCTCCTAGTGATCTAGCCTCTTTACTTAGTGGGATGATCTAGACCTTCAATCCTGACTCAAGCCCTTGTCAGATCATGATTGTTACACTAGCCCAGTCATTATTGTCACTGGGGAAAGAACTAGCAAGACAGTTCCAAGTGAATTTCTGGTTCTAGTTCAATTTATAACACCAAGTAGGTCTCCGAGAACAATAATAAGAATTCCTAAATTACGTAATTCTCTTGTTTTCCGGATCCATGTATTCTACCTATTGGAATCTCAGCACCATCTGTTAACCATTATTCCATTCTGAAGACAGTGCTATAAACCTAAGGTCTGGCACATTCCTTGAGTTTTTAATAGCCTTTCCACTATTCTTTTAGGCCAATTGCCTTTGATCATTGGGTATATAATAAGTCCAGCAGAGCTCATGATTATATTTCGAGAATTCTATAAGCCTTCAAATTGTAGTGCGGGGTGTAGCACTGAAGGCAGAAAAAACAAACCTTCCATATAACAATTTCAGCTAGGATAACTCACCTCCTCATCCAGGATAAATGAGGTTTGATGATACCATCCAGTTACTGACTAGTTTCACTGAGGAAGGGCTCAGTGAAAAACTCAGAATTCATCCCCTGATACTTACAGATAGGCTATTCTGCCTTGCAGAGAGGCATCCCATATTGCTGGATTCATACCTATAGACCCTATCTCTGCCACTGTGGCGACTAAATTCATGAGCCCATTATGCCAGAATTGGGCTGGTATACTCTGCCATTATCATTGGTATTCTTCTCTGGTTCACACTCTTCTCATGCTTTATGTCTAGTACCATGGATTCATCCATGTGGGTCCTATGCAGACTTCCTTTCTGCCCTTCTTTTTACCTTACTCATTCTAAGTTCCTGACCAAGTTGGCAAGCTATTTTTTAATAGCCACAAACCCACACATATCTATACTGAGGCCACTTCTCCCACCATACAAAGTGATCACACCAAGTGTTTTACTTAAAGGTCTGCCCCCAGGAGAATTTCCTCATCAATTTATTTTAGGAATCCCATGACGGGGTGGGAGGTGATCTGTGGTGTAGCAACATTTGTTCAAACTATTGTCAAGATAATATACCAACACTAAAATGTTCATTCATGTGGCAACACATACTCTAACTCTTTGTGGAGTTCATTTCTCACCCTCTGGCTCTGGCAAACATGTCTCTTATAGGAGTATTTATAGTTCTGGCTATGTCAAACTTCAAAAAAAAAAAAAAAACCTCAAACAAACAAACAAAAAAAGCTGTGGTACATTTACACAATGGAATATTACACAGCAGAAAAAAGAAGGAACTTCTATCTTTCATGATAACATGGTTGGAACTAGAAAGTATTACGTTTAGTGAAATAAGCCAGGCAGCAAAAGACAAATACTATATGACCTCACTTAATGCAGGAAACTAACAAAAACAAACAGATGAACAGAATGGAACCAGAGACATGAAAACAAGGAGCACAATAACAGTGACCAGAGAGGTTGGCGGGGGGAAGTTAAGTGGTGGATGGGAGAAGGCGAAGGGTTTAGTCAAGGATCTAATATGAATGGCTGGCTCATGGACATGGAAAATGAGGTAGGGATAGGGTGGGTGGGGCAGGGGAGGGAAATGCGGGAAAATGAAACAACTGTAAGGCAACAAAAATAAATTAAGTTTTAAAAACCAGATGTAGCCAACACAGTGATATGAGTAGGAATCTTCATGACTAGGAGAGCTCTGTACTGATCTATGCTTGAGCCGCCACATAACTTTCCTTCTACCCATACTTCATCACAATCTACCATATGTGATAATCTTAATAATGATAATGCTACTGCAGGCTAAAGATTATCACCACCCATTTCTTACAAGTAATAAGAATTTTATTGCTTTCTAATCTATGAGTAACCCAGCTCTAAGTAAACAGCCTCAGAAAGATTGCTACTAAGCCATGGGGTTCTCTTAAGCATAGTTCTCAACAGTTGTAAGGAAAAAGGGTGAAGACTGGAATTGAAGTAGTGTAAGTCTGTGGCAGTAGAAAAGGTGACATAGGATTTTGGGGGTCACAGTTGTTGGGGTTTTCTCCCCTTGATTCTGTAGTTGCAGCAGTAAGAATAAACAATGGGCATCATCGTTGAACCAGTATCTCACTTGGAAGGAACTATTTCTCTAGGGGGTCAAAACAGCTCTCCACCTTTAGATTTCCTACATTAACTACAGCTAATGACTTTTGAGTGCTTATTGTACAAGGTACTGTTTGAGCCTAGAGCTTCCCAAAAAGTATGCTGCTTGCTGTGAACAGGATATCCTTAGGCTGAATGTATGTCCTGGTGTGCCCAGTAAAATTCCAGTTTCTGTCTAGTGTACCAATCCCAGTGTTATTACTACTGTGCCCAATTTCATTTTTAGAAATGTCCATGTTTACATGATAACTTATGTAGTCTCACTAGTTATAAATGTGCTGAGATATCTAACCCCTCAAGGAGACTGGATAGCTTAGGGTAGTCAGAAGTCCTGAGCTAGTTTTCTCTGGCCTCCTCCATTTGCTTCAATGTGTTAAGGTGATTATTATACTTTACTGTGTGGCTCAGATGTGAAAAGGGTAAAGAATCTGGGCAACTTGCTTGGTATCATTATCTGAATTTTAGATTAAGGCTATGGGGAAAGTGGCCCAACAAAGACCAAGCAGGAAGAGAGAAGATAAAAATGCAGATTCATCGAAGTGACCCCGTACTGTTTTGCAAGCACCCTCCTACACAGAGAACATCCAGATAATTCATCCTATGCTTAATGATGCCATTCACAGACCCATATTGTCTGTGCTCAAATAATTTTGTGACAATAACAAAACGAATTCATCTTTTCAAACTATCAACAACAACAACAAAAATAGAAATCCGCCTTACTTTTTAGAGATAATAATGCCATTTGGGGCCAACAGAGTGTTTCAGAAGAGCTTTAAAATCAGT
Organism: Noctilio leporinus; assembly: GCA_004026585.1. NCBI lineage: Eukaryota > Metazoa > Chordata > Mammalia > Chiroptera > Noctilionidae > Noctilio > Noctilio leporinus. The sequence continues at coordinate 141,043 of PVIW01000347.1, read as the reverse complement.
GAACTAGAACCTGACATAGTGTAATTTATGCTGTACACCAATTCCATTTATGTGGTTCCTGACATTGAATCTTCAAGTCACAATGAAACACTGTTTTCTTACCAAGCACACTCTTAAAGTCATCTGATTTAGATTTGCAAAAAGTAGTTGAAAAACATAATCTGGTAAAGACTTAGACTTCTTCTCTTTATTGCAATTGGTCACAGAATTCTTTTAAATATTTGCCAATATATTTCAGCCTCTAAAACTAGTTATGTTATTCTGCCAGAATATTTCTGTTTGCAAAGGGCAAACTCAATTGGAACTAAGTCAATGAAGAGAAAATTAAATCAAATATGATTATGTAAAGAGCTTTCCTATCCCAACTTGTCCCAGATTACTCCGTTACTAAATGGCAGAGGAGGGGATCAAAGCCAGATTTAGATAACTTCAAAGGCCCGGGGCGGTCAGCTGATGTTCTCAGATGTCTTCAATGATGTCACTGAGGAGGATTTCTAAGCTCAGGAGAAAATTCCTCTGAACTGATCCAACGCCCTTTCTTTGAATCCTCCCTCTAAACTACAGCTTGTTATTGTCTCTCTTCCTAATTCCAACCGGATCTTTTCTTCAACATCACAAAACTTGTGAGGTCATGGAGAGTATTATGTTTAGTGAAATAAGCCAAGTGGCCAAAGACAAATACCTTACGATCTCACCTATACAGGACATCAATGAACAAAACAAATAAACAAGCAAAATAGAACCAAAGGTATGGAAACAAGAAACAGACTGACAGTGACCAGAAGGGAGGGGGAAAGGGAAAAAGGGGGAAAGCAGGGGAAGAGTTTAGTCAAGGATCTAGTATAAATGACCCATAGATGTGGACAACATGTCAGAATTGACTGTGGGAGAGTCTAAGGTGGGTGGGGCAGGGGAGAGCAATGGAAGAAAATGGGACAAATGTAATACAACAATAATAAATTAAATTTAAAAAGTTGTGAGTTTCCCTTTCCCCAGTCTCTCTCACTAATCTAATCTATTTCTGGTTTCACTTTTTTATAATGCCAGGTAGTATTTTTTGCCAACTATTTTAACAAAGTTTTCCCAAAATATTACATGATCCTGGTTCTACCTCACCTGTGCAAACTCCACCCACATTTTTAGCCAGATTTCTTTGTAAAGCAATGTAATTCAGCAGATAAGAATTTACAGAGGCTTAAAGGCATTTGGTTATGGGAATAAAACAATAAAGCACTATAAATCAAGTGACATCATCCAGAAAATATGGTCTACATGACCTTTGTATTCTAGTCCATTAAGCAATTGGTTAAATATGTTTAACAGATAAGTCTCAGCACCTACCCATGTTTGTTCAATAACATTTGAGAACAAATATTATTTTGTACCTTACTGAAAAACTAACTTGTTTACTCACAAAATATAAAAAGGTTCTGCTAGTAACGTGAAATTTATCTTTTAATAATCCAATATCTCTGTATTTCAGAGGAAATGTTTAAGCTGTAGTACTAGGATGTAACAGTTTCAAAACTACTAATCAAGTAGCAGGCTGGCATTGGCTGGTGGCACAGTGGATAAGGTGCCAGCCTGCAAACCCAAAGGTCACTGGTTCAATTCCCAGGCAGGGCACATAACCAGGTTGTAAGCCAGGTCTCCAGCCAGGTCCATAGCTGGAGGCAAATGAAAGGCAACCATACATTGATGTCTCTCTCCCTCTCTGCCTCTCTCCCTTCCCCTCTTTCTAAAAAATAATAAATAAAATCTTAACCATTAATAAAAATACAAAAGAAGTAGCAGGATAATGATGTTTGCTTATTATATTAAAAGATTTTTCTATTAATTTAATGAAATTTATCAAAATAACACACTTAATGTATTAAAATTTTATCAACATACGTACTAGAAGTTATACATGTGCACACTTATTCAATGACATCAAATACATAGTTGAGTATTGATATTTAAAAGTGAGACCATAACTAGACTTTTTCCCAAGCCATCCATAAATATAATCCTAATTTTATTATTCACAGAGCCTTGGATTTTAAGACACAAAGTAATTGGATCAAGTTTATGTTTGTAAATTTTAAAAATCTAGAATAAAATTAGTTGGTAGATGTAATATGCATATCCTCTGCCAAAATCTGACTGACTTTTGTTGTCATAAACTCTAACTCATGAACTTTATGATTATATAGAAGTTGTAGGTTATTCCAAGTTTCCATTTTTAAAAACTAAGTAGTTCTCTTCAGTTTCTACTTCAAACATGTAAATAAGTACATGTAACATAATGTTAAATAACAATTCTTACTTACAGCATTACTGTTTTGGCTAGTGCCTGGTAAAAGTGTAACAGAGAGCCAGGCTTAGGGCTAGATGGATTCAAAGAATCAATAAGTTTGGCAAGGCCTACTAACCAGGTAGCACTTATTTAGCTAACAAGGAGTTTTTGAGCACGCATTTATAAGGCTACAGTAGTTGATGTTTTGCACCTGCTGCCATGTCACAACTCAACGGTTTGAGTCACTGTAGTACCCAACCATGCAACAGTTCAGCTATAGTCAGAGCTGGGCTTTCTGTCAAGGTAGGAGCTAGATAATAAGGGACTCTCTTTCTCTCCCCACCCCAACCTACAAGGGCACCATTGGGAGTTAACATCTAGGGAAAATTTTATCTACCTTGCTTCAGGACACCATTTGCTTGATCCTTAGCCAAAATACCAGCCTTTTGTGTCTATTTCCTTGACTGCTCTCTCATCAGAGTTTGGGCTTTCTCTTTCTTCTTTCAATTTCCTACTCCTCCTCTTTTTTCGAAACTTTCTACTGGAATACTCAATTTCATTCAATAATTAATATCCTTAATTTCATCACCTACTGCTTCTTAGACATTGACTTAAGTAAATTGGATTCTGCCCTAGGACACCTGTACTCCTAGGACACCTATACTTCTGTAGCCCTCATGGAAGCTCATAGTCACTAAGGGAAAAGAGCAGGGCCATCCCAATCATCATAGTGATGTCCAGACCATGGCTCCCTCACTCTTGTTAACACCTTGTGTCTTATATAAATGGACATATGTGAATTTTCATGTGAATTAGTTGTGATGCCCATCATTCCCCCTATGTTTATGACTGACTTCACCACCAGGTCCACTGACTTCCTCGCCACCACATTTCATGCATTCATCCTTAGTGGAGTCAACATTTTTATCTCTATCACTTTGGTAGCTACTTCATCTCAACTACCCACTCATGAATATCCATTCTGCCTAATAGTTACGCCACTTTGGAAATGTCCTATTATTTTGGTTTACTTACACTTCATAAGCCTAATTAAACAATCTCATAATCCCATCCAAATCTCCATCCCTTTCCTTTATCACTTTAAAAAAATATCCATCACCCTCTTCCATCTTCATTGTGCACAATATTCTGCTTAAGTTCCAAGTTCAAAAATGCAACCTCTCCCTTACAAACACTCTATCTTTCTCCTTCTTCTTCACTCTGCCATTTTTGCCCTTTAAAACCCAAGCTTGGTTAAGCCCAACTTGCTCCATACCTGCACCTGAGAGGCTGTAAGAGCCTGGAAAACAGCACACAGCTGTGTTAACAGGCCTTGCTTCAAACACTATGTTTCAGTCTGACTTCTGTAATGCCTGACAATCCTACCATATTTCTTCAGGAATCTTCTTTCCCCACACTCCACTGGACCATGCCTTTCAGATAGCTAACCTTTTCTCTCCTCTCATTCTCAGTGGAAAATATTGTAGGCTAATAATCCCCACCAAAAACAATCAGAAAAGGACCACCTCATTTCCTCAATTTCAATGCTAGCATCTCCTTGCATTGTGTCTGTACACTGCCATTCTCCCTGGTTTAATGGATAGGTGTCCTGCTCTCATGGAAGGCCACCTCCCTTATTCTTGCCCCAGAGATCAGCACTATTCCTTTACTGCACATTATTTTCTTCCTTTCCACAGCATTAGTTCTATTTGCCCACATATCTGCCTTACTCCCCATCTTTTGAAAAGACCCGTTATTTCAGTTACCATTTCAATATCTGGTCCCCTTCATTATAAAACAGAGTAAAGAGCTCTCTGTCCTCTTTGCCTCCACTTCCTCACAATCTTTCCTAACCTCACCGTAATTGAACAGTCATTAACTAAAATCATTTCCATCAGGGTCATTAACACCTTTGGTCAATTTCCTCATCTAACTCATCATCTCCATAAGATTCCACAGATATAGTCACTCACTTTTCTTAATTTTTTTTTTCTAGGCTTTTTAGATCATATTTATGTGGGTTTTTTTGTTTGTTTGTTTGTTTGTTTTCTTTTTTGGGGACACTATTCCTTCATCTCCTTTGCTGGTCTTTTCTTTATCAGACTTCTAGTGATAGGACTCTCCTATGGCAATGTCCTGTCAGCCTTTGTCTATTCTCTAGCTGCCCTCTACCCAAGATAATTTTTTTCATTCCAATGGCTTCAAATGCAATTAAAACACCTGTATTCCTTATGCAAAGTATTTCAACTAATCTTAATGAGTAAATAATGCTCAAAATGCAACCATATTGATAGTCTTGTATATGTCTTGTGCAGATCTTTGAGAGTGACCTTGAAAAAATTAATGTTTTTATCCTTCAATTGGTAACATTAAATAATGCTTGAAGTACTTATGAAAATTATATGGCAATGCACACAAAGCACTTAGCATAGTACATGTTCTTAAGGAAACCCTCTATAATGTTAGCACAGCTACAAATATTAGGGATGGGAGACATTATTTGAAAAAACACAAATAGTCAAGTGAATTCAAGTTCTGAAAGTTGCATCTCAGATCACGTGCATAAGATTATACAAACCAGTTGACATTCAAGAACCTCTCTATTCATGAACTTTCCTAGCACAGTGCTTAAATGATTAAGCCTTTCATTTGGTCAAGGTGATGGTTTCATGGCTCCAACATGCATGTTCAAAAGCACTCTGTTGCCAAATTTTACATAGGAAATGGAGCCAACTGAACAGAAGCTTAGATTAGGTGGTGGTTACTACATATATACATAGAGTTTATGTCTATTTACACTGGAATAATTGAAATAGTTATTTCCTTTGGGGGCTACAGCATAAGTAAAACATAAACTTAGTCTATTCCTACTAAATCTATACTGTTTTATATACAATGTCTCATTTTATCTCCATGTCAACCTTATGAGGTGGTGGAGAGAATATAATTTTTTATTTTGTAGATGAAAATACTATGGATAATTAACCTGTGCAAGGTTACACGACTTACGATTGGTAGATTTGGACCTGGGATTCAGATCTTGATTACTGCTTGTCTACTGAACACTAGTACTAATCTTGAATGCTGCTGCTACCTTGTGGGGCTTATGATTTTATTATATGAAATAGACAGGTTGTTTCTCACATGTTAATGTCAACACCTCAATTTTATTGCCATCTAAAGGTTTTCCTGATCACCCCCTGACCAAGAATCCACACTCATCTGTGCTTTAGTTTACTGTGTATAAGTTTATACACCATGAAACATGGCCCATTAACACTTGAGAGTTTCCATAAGGTAGAAGATACCCAAACTCTCACCAGTTATAAAGTGTGACCAACCAAGGAGCAGGGTCAATGGCAAGAACACATTCTACATATAGATTTCTTTGTAAGTAGTGAGGAGAGAACAGGATCAGAACCACACAGAGCTGGGCCATCTCCACCTTGCTAGGTCATTTGAAATGTAAACACTTTAAATCTGTTTCCTCATCTAAAACTGAAGATACTAAGGTTTAATGCTTCCATGGGGTCAATGTGAGGATTAAATTGCCTCACACATTGTTGGTACTTAATAAGTATTTGTTCCCACTGCAGTCTGTCAATATTCCTAGTTCATTTAGGTTAAAAATGCCATGCTGCAATAAGTGAGAACACCAATTCTAACTGGGTATTTCATTAAAAGTGCAGTGGAGAGTAATTAAAATCAAATATGTACTCTTGTTTTGTTCGTTAATTGTTTCAAATGTGTTCACCTTGTTTTTAAAAATTAATTGTACATTTCAATGCAGGAAAAACTATATGGAAGGTATTTGAATGTTTGTATTCCTCAGCCCACTTAATGCATCTTTTTAAGAGTAAATGCTTAATAAGTAATTTGTTTATGCTTGGTGTTGCTTGAATTTCCTCAAGGGGATTTTTGCTGATAAAGAGCATAATCTTATGTATCAAATGCAAAGGCTCATTTAAAAATTTGCCTCTTTCATTCATTCAAAAATGTCATCTTTTACTTACCCACACTATGTTTTTTTCCCTTACAGCCCCTAACATGTTAGAAAAGACTGAAGAAAAATGATTAGAAAATGAACCATATTAATTTTCAGAATCTAGAAATATGCTTAATATGCATTTTCATAATTATATATAGTTACACAGATGTCTTGGAAGTAAGAGGTTGAGTGTTTCCAATTCCCTTGTATGATATAAAATTAGAAAATAAAATAGCCAAAATACCTAAATGAGTGTCCTTTGTGAGGATCAAATTGATAAAAGAATCAACAATCTTTATTAGCAAAAGAGAATGTTCTCATTTAACTTATCAATGGACCTATTAACTTTTTACATTGCTTTAACATTATGATTCTTAAGTTATGAAAGTTATAACTTTTATGAATTAATTTAAAATTTTAAAAGGCATTTTAGATTTATTGTTTCATTTAGTAAACAATCCAGCAACAGAATGTTGTCTTTGCTGAGCGGGTAAGCAACAGATTTTAAGGAATCTGTCTAGAGTGCACTTCAAACAAATGGAATGAATACCTACAACTTTAACCTGGGTCTCTTGACCTCAATACCAAATTCTTTTCACTACCCACTTTACTTCAGACTTAAAAGGCCTTGATGGGAGTCCTACATCAGTTATTTCTGGACAAGCAACTTTGAGTAAGTCAACTACCTCCTCTCAAACTCTAACATCTTTTCTTAAAATGAAGTTGATGATGTCCAGTTTCCTCTCAAGGTTTGGAAAGAGCCAACAATTTCAAGAATGTGAAAACACCTTGTGCTACATTTTTGTTTTCTCATTTCTGAAGTCAAACATTTGTCACACAAGTCCTTAGAGGCTAATTATCTAGCAAAAGGGAAAGAGTATGGCCAGCAGTGAGCCTCATGAGCTCTAGAACCAAGCCTATGGTTCTCACTTTCCAGCCCTGCAATCTCACCCAAATCCCTTACTTTCTGAGGCTCCATTTGCTCACCTGCAAAATGGACACAATCCTTCTCAGGTAACAACAAAACACAGCAAGAATATATACTGAAATCCAGGAAGATGCTAGAAAGACCCAAAGAGAAAAGTAAAGATCTGCATGAAAATGAAAACTTTGTCTCACTCTAAAAAAAAAAAAAAAAAGGAGGGAAACACAGAGGTTTTGATTGCTGGGGGAGAGCTCAGAGCAGGAGATCCAGCCACCCAGAGAGGTGGGAGGCCTACAGGCCACAGGAATAACTTCTGCTGGGAAGGGTCTCCCAACACCTACACAACGCAAATTGGCTTCTTCCCCAGATCCACTAAGGAAAGCTGCCTGAGGCCAAGTTTGAGCATTAAGTATCCATTTGTGTTATTTTTTAAAAATCTATTGATATAACGTTGGCTAATAATTTTATATAAATTTCAGGTGTGCAAGACTGTATTCGGTATCTATATACTCTTATTGGGTGCTCAAAATCAAGTTTCCACCCAAAATCAAGTTTCCTGCTGTTATCATATATCGATCCCTTGATCCAATTCACTCTCCCACCAACTGCCTCTGATAATCACCATTCTGTTGTCTGTATCACGAATTTGTTTTGCTTTTAGTTCGTTTGTCACTTTTTTGTGTTTTATATTTACCTGTGGGTGGAATCATTCTCCTTATGGTTGAAATCATAAGGTCGTGTGTCACATGATTCTCAGACATTTCCTTCATGCTAAAGCAGCATATGGTAAAATGAAAATTCTGTAAATCCAGCAGCAGCCAGGATTTGTGCCTTGCTCGCCTCTCTCCCAAGCAACTTGGAGGGGGATCTGACATCCCCCAAGAAACCTGGCGATCCTCTGGCAGAAAACAAACTGTTTCATGCATCTGCAGCCCCTTTATTTTGGGTCTGCCACTTAACCAGCAATGTGGCCTTGAGTGGGTCCCTTAACCTTTCTGTGCTCCTGTTGCCTTATCTATACATCTATGAGGCAGGGCTGCATTTTGAAGATCTGCCAGACCCCTCCTGTACCCATGTTCTCTGAAACAACTGTCTGAACTGATAACAAGGGTTCCCAAACTAAAACAAATTCAGTGTTGCATCCAATTTGGAATGCACTGACATGCTGTTACTAGATTTAGCATATCTGTGGGGAGGGGAGAAAAAAAAAGGGAGAGTTTACTGGCAGTCTGGGTGAGTCAAAAGGCCAAGCTATTTTTGGTGAAGACCACTAAACTGGCACAGGCATTTATATATGCATTTTCTCAGCAACAGGACAAAGGCTCAAATTCCAGGGAAAGACCTTCCTACACCTTGGCTGCAGCTCGGTGGTAAAATAAATGCACTTAGCTGAATAAGAGCAACACGCACAGTGGACACTGGCTCTGTAACATTGATTGCTAGGCTTTTCAGTCTGCTATTGGTAAGGTTGTTGAGTGACCTTGTCATCTGGTAGGGCTTGTAGCTTCAGTAAAGGAGCAAGAAGCATTTTTGGACTCTTCTTGGATTGAATTAATAAGTCATCACCTGTGAAGACTTCTGCAGCCAATGCCATGACCACTATATGTTGAGTTTGGAAGACAATTTTGCAAACTAAAGTCAGACAGTGGTCTTTCTACTCCAGGTAGATAAATGTAATAAATAAAAGTGCTTTCCTTTTATCTCAGACATCACTGTCATATCGAAACTGCTAAAATCTGAGGGAGGTCAGCTCTGCTGAAGAGAACCAAAAAAATTCAGGATATAATATATAACAGGATGACTATAGTTAATGATGCTGCATGACATATTTGAAACTTGCTATGAGAATGCATACTGAAAGTTCTTATCATAAGCACAAAAACATTTATTTTGTATCTCTATGAGCTGATGGATGATAACTAAACATACTGTGCTAATCCTTTCACAATATATGTAAATGAAGTCATTATACCGCACACCTTAAATGTGTACCATGCTGCATGCAGCTTTCCCTCAATAAAACTGAAAAATAATTACTAGAAATAATTAATTAGTTTTTAATAGGAGAGGCAGCTAACTCCAACAGCTAGTGTTTTAATGAGGCAGCAAAAAATGGCAGGAGAAGGACATTTAAAACCAAAGTGCTAAGACAGGAATCCCAGCTCTTCCTCCTGTATACCTTTGCTCTCTTAGCAGATGACTGTCTCTGGGGGAGCTTAGCCTCCCTGTATGTACAGTAGAGATAATAATGTGAATCTACATCCATGTATGAAGCACATATGAGGCCAGAACATAGTAAGCACTCAGTATACCCTATCAGCATTATTCATCTATTGCTAAAATTGACTCAGAATGATACTTGGTATAATTGTGTACTTTGTGCTTTTGTTTTAGGTCACTTGAAAACCTTACCCAAGGTAAGGTTTGTGAAATTTCCTCATTTTTAGCTCTTCTCTATTTTGCCACTTATAATTTTTTCTTGCCATGTCACATTCATTTTGCCACTTTAAAAGTTAACCAGATTTACCTTCATCTCCACTGAATACGAACTTCAGAAGACATAGGGGCAGGGTAAAGCCATCTTTCAACTATAAGGGGACTGAGAAATGGACGCAACAATGAGAACACAGAAAAAATGTAAAAGGAGAAGCCAGCTGTTACAGTGTAGTTTATACTACAGTGTCACTTTATAGTATTATTTAGGCTCCTAATCAAGGTACCCCTAAAACCTTAGTCTTAAAATGTTCAATTGTGTAAGCCAACAAATTCTCTATGTTAATGAGCTGGCATGAAATAGATGCTATGCTACTTGCAAAAGAATAAGTCCTAACCATTAGACACTTGTTAAAAACTCCATGCCCTAATGAAGACTTCTTCAATAACAAGCTGAGGAATTATGAATATTATGTATCTTTAACCAGGGCCCCAAGTGATTTTTGTACAAGCAGTGTCATGCGCTGAATTATGTGTCCCTGATCCCAAACTTTATATGTTGAAGTCCTAACGTACAATACCTTAGAACATGACTATATCTGGAGATAAGGTTTCTAAAGAGGTATTTAAAGTTAAATGAGGTGATTAGGGTTGGACTGTGGGGGACCCCAACCAGCAGAGATCCCTCAGTGCCAAGGATGAAACAAATACTTCCCAGGTAGCTTGTGCAAGGGTAGAGAAGGCTGGTTAGTGTCTGATTGACAAAGGTCCCGCCCATCTTCCCACCTTCAAAGATTTTTGTTGATCACACAAGGATAGGGGGTGCATGTACCCACTACAATTCATTACTACAGAAGAATATCCAAAAGGAAGGGAGTTGCTTCAACACTTTTCCCAGGGAGACTCTGACATTGGGCCAAATCCAATATGACTGGTGTCCTTATGCAGAGGAGTTAGGGACACAGGCACATACAGAGGGAAGACCCTATCTTCACAGGCAGAAGATGGCCCTGCACAAGCCAAGGAGAAAGATGTCAGAAGAAACCAAGCCTAATCACACCTTGACCTGGGACTAGAGAAGATACATTTCTGTAGTTTAAGTCACCTAGTCTGTGGCACTCTGTTCTGGCAGCCCTAGGAGACAAATATTATCAAATAACAGCAATTCTAGAACTTCTCATCTTAGGCTAACGTCTGCTGGTAACCTTCCAGGCAAGCAATCCCACAGCCTATGAATCTCTCAGCAAGGGAACCCACTAGGTTCCAGCAGGGCCCATTCCATTTCAGAACTGCTCTCTTGGTGAGAAAATCTCCCTTACCTCATGCTGAAATGTATGTCATCACAACAATTCAAGTTCATAACAGCAACCCTAGGACCCTAAGAAGCTAAAGTGGTTCCAGAATAATCAAAGACATTTTACTCACTAAAAGTGTATAGTTGTATATACTATTTACAGTGTAAGGTTTGCTAGGAACATTCTAGCTTTTAATTTCAGAAATTTGATCATATTATTAATTATAGCTAGCATTCAATTTATGGATCATTCTGTATCAAAGGTAGATTGAGATACAAATGTTATGTGTAACGTTTTCCTCCCCATGGGGCTTTGAACTCCTGACATGTAATCACCAAGTGATGATAAAATTTCAATAGGTTTGGCTTCACAGTCCTTTGTGAGGTCAGATTCTTTCATTGGAGAAGAAAGCTTGTTGCATACAGATTTCTGGCCACACATCACATGCTGTCTATTCCCATAAACTTATAGGCAACACTCTGCTCTGACAATGATATTTTTACTATTTTATTTAAAACAGTTCTACTAACTGTTTTACTGGAACGATGATTATTTTGGACAGCTCCTGTCCAGTAAAGTTGTTTAAACTGATTCAATTACCTGTATCATTGACCCCCAAAGCCTTTCTATTTTAGAGAGGATGTTTCTCATTTTAAAGCAAAACCTGATAGTCAGGCTAATATTGAATACAGGTTCTTTCATTTCACCTGACTACTGAAACTCATATTAATCATAGTAACAGTAACAATAACAACAATTGGAAGATTTTAAGCATAGTGCCTCATTTAATACAATTATCCTTTGATATTAGGCTCTATTTACGGTTTGCTTTTTACATACAAAACTCTTGAGTTTTTCTCAAGTGCTTTATAAATGTCAATGTTCCCTCTTTCAGTGATTTTTACCATGTATTTTCAGGGCACTGAACACAAGAAAACCTGTTACAAGTAGAAGGTACGGTTGCTCCAGTTTCTGGAGTTTATACTGAAGTATAAAGGCACAAGACTGTATATATGGAAAGGTTACAAAATTATTTCAGTGAGTGCTTAAAGCCAGGGTTTTGTCACCTGATTCCAGTGGATTTTCATTCCCTGTCCACCATTTGTAAAGTCTTGTGCTAGTTACTTTCTCTCTCAAGGTTTTAGTATCCTTATCCATAGAATAAGGATATATCTCATGGGGTTGATATGAAGGTTTTAACAGCTATTCTTTTTTGGTGTTAATTCATACCAGGGAGGATTGTGAAAATTATTGCTTATTGTATCTCATTCAGTTTTCACCACAATTTGATAAAAGGTATACTCATTCACTATGTTCAAGTTGAGGTAACCAAGACACAAGGAAGTAGACATTTGACAAATGTCACATGGCCAGTCATGGTGCAGTTGAAAAGCCATCCCAGGCAGAGTGGCTTTACCACCTAGTCTCTTAACACACTATACAGCACTGATTTCTAGATTATAAATGATACATGTGAAGATCCACAAATATTTTTACGGATCCAAAACAACATGTTTATTATACTACAGTCATATGTCACTTGACGGAGATACATTCTGAGAAGTGCAGCATTAGGTAATTTGGTCATAGTTCGACCATCATAGATGGCACTTAAAAAAACTAGATGATGTAGCCTAGTACTGTCATTGTATGCGCTATACTTTCAGGCAACTGTTGTGCAGTGAGCTTGTTCACACCAGTTGCACCACAAAGATGTGAGCAATGAGTTGTGCTGTGGCATGACAATGGCTACACCGTCACTAAGCAATGGGACTTTCTCAGCTGCATTATTATTCTATGGACCCACCATTGTGTATGTGGTTCATTGTTGACCAAGGCATCATTATTTGATGCATGACTACATCAAAGTCTAACAACAAAAACAAATTCATTTAAAAATTCTTCCTCTGGCTGAAGGAAGAGGATAAAATGTGGTCCAATTTGGTGAAAATGATCATGGTTTCAAGGACACTGAGCAGCATTATGTCTGGTTTATTTGTTTTTGTTTTTGTTTTTTTAATTCCCTAAAAGAGAGAAATCTCTAAGCCTATGAAATTGATGGCATTTTTTGCTTCTTCATGTCATTTCAAAAAATGACTTCTGACTTGACAGCTTTTCCCATTAGCTCTGGGCTGCTCAGCTTGCTTCTTCCAACAAAGGTCCAGAGATAAATCATGTGTAGCTGATGTGATTTCCTTGAAGTTCTCAGTGGCTAATCTGCCTTGATGTGGTTCCTTTCATGGTCTTGTAGGGCACTTGTGGTCTATGAGTGGGCATGAGGCCCCCAGGGTCATATTGTGCGCATTTGTTTTCTCTTCAAAATGAAGATCATGTTTAAATGAAAAACTGTGCTCTGAGAGCAAATGGTTTCCCTTTGAAGCTCTATCTCCTAAGGTGAAATTGGAAGGTTTTGTGGAGAGAAATAATTTGTATTTTTGCATATCTCTTTATGTTAATTTTGCCCTTTCATTTATGGCAAAAGAATGGGAAATTCAAACCCATTCTCTTTTCTTTAACATTAAGACAATATCTAGTCAGGGAGTCTTGTCATTTTAAAAAATCATTTTCTAAATTCTATAAGCTACATTGTGAGTCCCTATTCTTGAGTTTTATGTATATACTTCTTTAATGAAACAATATACTTAGGGCAGTTTAGAAGGGAAAGGAATACCTATTAGGATTGTGGCCATTAATGAGAACCACATTTTGACAGGCTCAATTACCAAAGCCTGGCTTGAAACAGGATACTGATCAGTGAGAGGAGGGTATAGTACTTAAAGCTGTAGCATGGGGTTTTTCTTCATTTGAGCTGCTATAATGAAAATATCATTAACTGGTTGGCTTATAGACAACAAATCTGGAGGCTGGGAAGTTCAAGATTGAGACACTGGTAAACTTGGTGTCAGGTAGGGATTCACTTCCTCATTGATAGCATCTTCTTCCTGTGTCTCAAGGGTAGGAGAGGCAAGAGACCTTTCTCAGGCTTCTTTCATAAGAGCGCCAATCCCTTCTAAAAGTCTCCACCATCATGACTGAAATGCTTGCCAAAAGCCTCCTCCTTAATTCCATCACTTAGGAGGTTACTATGTCAACACATGAGTCTATAGCACATGGGCTTCATAACCATGATTGTGGAAATTAAAAAGCAAGCCACAGCCTGGGAGAACATATTGATTACACATATATCCAACCAAGGATTTTCATCTAGAATATATAGACAATTTTTTTAAATAGACAAGACTTGGCCAGACACAACATTAAAAAAAGATACTTGAATGGTTAATAGGCACGAGAAAGATGCTCAGGATCATTATCCATGACATAAATGCAAAGTAAAAACCCTACCTTAAAAAAAATCCCTACCAAAATAGGAAGTCCTACTAACCATTGAAATAGATAAAATTAAAAATATTGGTAGCACCCTGGCTGGCGGAACAGTGGATAAGGCACCGGCCTGCAAGGCACATATTCAGATTGCAGTTCTCCAGCCAGGTCTGTGGCTGGAAGCAGGTGAAAGGCAACCATACTTTAATGTCTCTCTCCCTCTCTGCCTCTCCTTCTTCCCCTCTCTAAAAATAATAAATAAATAAATAAAAATTAAATTATTGATATACCAAAAGGTGCCAAGAATTTGAAGCAACTGGAGCTCTCATACATTTCTGGAGGAAAAGTAAAATCAAACAGCTGCTTTGGAAAGCAGTTGAGCAGTATCAGGTAAAGTTGAGTGTACACTTTTATTACCCATCAATTGCACTCCTAGGTATTTACTAAGAGAAATAAAACACATGCCCACACAATGACTTCTAAATGAATTTTCCTAGCAGTAGTTTTTCTCATAATAATAAAAAAGAAAAACTAGAGACAACCCAAATATCCAATAGCTAGTGAGAAGATAAATATTGTGGCACATCCATACTATGGAAATAAACAGGAACAAACTACTGACACGCAAGACAATGATGACTCTCAAAACCATTACAATGACTGGAAGAAGCCAGCCATGAAAGAGTATCCACTTTATAATTTCTTATACATAAAGGTATATATAAAGCAAATCTAATTTTTATATATTAGACAAAAGACAGACAAATGGTAGCTTGGAACAAGAGTGGGGAGACAGACTGAGATCAGGCACAAGGATGCTTTCTTGAAACAAGAGTGGGGAGATAGACTGAGATCAGGCACAAGGATGCTTTCTTGAGTGATGTATATTTTCTATATGTTGATTCTGATGATGGAAACATGAATGCAGACATTTGTCAAAGCCTACTAACTGTGCGCTAGAATGTATGCAATTTATAGTATGTAATTATACCTCAGTGAAGTTGGTTTAAGAGAAACTAACAGTCCAGGAACAAATAACACAAATGGTTATCTTGTCGGAAATGGGATGTTTTTTGGAAAAAAAAGGGTTTTACCCAATGCTCAACAGACTTCCATGTATTGTATAATGATTCAACTGGTTCTGTGTTGATAAATAATAAGAAGAATTACCTTGGGAGAAACAAGTAAAAATGTCCTGAAAGCTAGAAATTTTTGAGTTTGAGATTTGAGACTATAACATTTAAGAAGTTTTGTCATCATATTGACTTAGTATAATTAACATTACAACTCCCTTTGATAAAAATTGATGTTTTGTGATGTCTCTTGAAATATTTTAATTATAAAACCAAAAGGTAAAATTGTATTCAAATATTTATTAGAATGAGAAAAACAATGGACCGGGTCATTCCTTGTCTCGACATTGTCTAGATACATGAACTTGGATTGCATCTCCTCCATGCAACTCCATTTTGTAATATGTAAAATGAAAGTGTGGGTTAAACTTCCAGGTTCCTCCAGCTCTTAAATTCCTCTCTTAATTGCCCTCACTAGAGAC
The DNA here is from genome assembly GCA_004026585.1 of Noctilio leporinus. Lineage (NCBI taxonomy): Eukaryota > Metazoa > Chordata > Mammalia > Chiroptera > Noctilionidae > Noctilio > Noctilio leporinus. The sequence goes on along the minus strand of PVIW01000347.1, from coordinate 125,245 downwards.
TGAGGTTTCATGTTTGGCCCTGGAAGTTTCTATGGAACCATAAGAGGGCAGCATTCCACTTACACAATTTCTTACACTATGTCCTGCCAGTGCTCAGTACACTGACATAACAGGACTTGGACATTGGCAGAGCATTTGATAGTATTAATCCCTTTAGAACTATGCTAAGAAAGTAATTTGTCAACTTTAAGTATGAAAATACATCCATTTATCACCATTGGAATCAAAGGAGAATCATGTTACTATTTGACTATCAGGCTTCAATCTCATCAGTATGTGACATATTTAAACTCACTTGTCAACCCAAATAAGTGGGAACACTTAAGGCCTGGATGCAGCTTTAGGAAAAGATATTTTCCTATAGATTTTGTGTAAACTGCAGAGTATATAGTTCCAACTAAGTATTCAAAGTCAGTGATAATGTCTTATATCAAAATCACATTTCAGAAACAAGGTGATGTGGGAAAATGAAAGACTCATCCTTGCACAAGAATTTACTTGGAACTTATTTAATGTTCAACACATTTTTAAAGGAGCTCAAGGCTTAGTAACCTTAGATGTTGATGAAAGATAGATTCCTTGACAATAATTTGAATTTTTATTTGAATCAGTGTTCCAATTGTTAGCTACATGATCCACCTTATAAGCCCATCATCTATTAGGGATGGAAGATCATGAAATCTTGCTCAGCTCAAGGTGACAATAACAAATTCATGGTTTACAGAACTAAACATTCTTTCTTCTCTCTTCTGTCCTCAACACTCATCTCTTGGTCACTCACCTTAGTCTGGGTTTGGGTTGCCCCTTATCTCTCTCCTTGGCACTCAGTTCATTCTACTATACAATATTGAAGTACTTTATCACTATCTTAGGAAATCACCTCCATCTTTCACTGTTAGAGAAAAGGAATGCTCAATAGTCTGAACAGCATGTTCTAAGAACTGGAAAATAGAGGAAGCTTTACCTGTTATCAGCTATGTCCTTGCCCGGAGGACAATCTGTCACCTGTTGGCTTACCAGGGATGTCTGGAAGAATTCATTTAACTTGCTTCAAATGACTGTCTTCATTATTCATTGGAGTGTATGTTGTTTCAAGGTAATGGAGTGAGTATGAGCAAATAAACAATACAATCATTTGCTTTGCTTTCCTATGAAAAGAACATTTACACCAGAAATAGAGAAACTTGCTTGGCCAAAAGTACACTATGAAATAACACAGCAGAATTTACAAGTTGAGGGACTTTAGAAATGCTATACAAGTCTGTACCTTGCTCCAAGACCAGAGCAAAGCCATGCCTCAAAATGAAAAAGTGTCATTTGATTACAAATGTTGTTTTCTAATTATATGCTGACTCCACTTCAATATTTAAAATCAGTTCTGATGTAGTGTTAGGATGTTAATAAAATGGAAATTGCTTTTATCCTGACCTTCTGTTTTATTGTCTCTCTTCAGCTTTTATTATAGGATTGTTATTGCTATGGAAGTGTTAACTTCCTGTTTGCAGTTCTGGGGCCCTGAAGGGTATGGAAGTGGGCCAGTTTAGGCTTTATTACAGAGCTACCAAGAGAAAAACGTCTGCAGCACTTTTGCCTGGTGTTGCTATAGTTCACAAAATGAAAGCGTGCCCATTAAAAGTAAACTTTGTGGTCAATGCCACAGAAATGTCTCCCTTTTCTCCCAGTAATGCATTGTAAAACTGAAGCTCATTTAGGTTCATCTCAAAGCTCCATACTTGCTGCATGTAAACAAATATGAACTAGAATCTAACCATTCTCAAAATGCATGTGCCTCCCAGGGATACAGAATGATCGCCATGGACAAGATTGGACGATTTTTCCCCATGAGTTTCATTGCAGCTGCCACCACTGGAAGAAGACAGTGAAGGGTTGAGGCCTCATCTTTCCAAGTTCATAAATTTGATTCTGTGAGTGTCCCTAAATGTTAGTGCTAATTAGTAAGGAAGATATTGAGAACAGAGAATGAATAACTATTGATCAAAACACCCATGTCCAATAGACCCTCTTTGGTGGACTTTTCTAGGAACAAGGCAATTAGAGAACTGAACCAGTGATAGAAAGCTGCTTGATGAGATCCGGAAAGGGACTGACCATCCTTGAAGAGATTCTCATCTTGATTAAAGGAAGATACACTTCTCTCAAGTGGTCAAAGCATAGTGCTTTGGTCTATTCGTTTGGATGATTAGAGACTAATTATTAGAAGAAATCTGTACTTTCTTTTTCTCCTTTTAATGTGTTTTTATTTATCCTAACTAATTTCCTCTTGATTTTATCAACTAGATCAGTATGTGTGTGTGTGTGTGTGTGTGTGTGTGTGTGTCTCAAAACAAGCAAAGCCTTTGCTCCATGGAGCATTAACTTTAGTGGTGAAAAGCAGACAATTAAATGTGGCATGCAATATTTTGAATAGTTAAAAATAATATTGGAAATAAAAACAGAGTAAGGAGGCAGAGCACAATGAAAACAATGAAAGAATTTCTGTTTATGGAAAGGCCTCTCTCAAAATGTGGCATTGGGCCCTGGCTGGTGGCTCAGTGGATAGGCATCAGCCTGCAAACCCAAAGGCCACTGGTTCATTCCCAGTAAGGGCACATAACCAGGTTGCAAGCCAGGTCCGGGGTGGGAGGCAGGTGAAAGGCAACCATGCATTGATGTTTCCCTCTCCCTCTGCCTCTCCCCCTTCCCCTCTTTCTGGAAATGATGAACAAATATTTTTTTTAAAATGGAGCATTGGAGGACAGTTCTGAATTAAGCAAAGGGCAGGCAGGAGATGTATGTGGGATAAGATGACTTCAGGCAGAGTGAATCACAGAGCAAAGGCCCTGAAATGGGACAGCATGGGATAGCTTTGAGGAACTAGAAGAAGATATAGAAAGAGTTGTTTATGATGTGAAGGGTGCAATGCCATTGTGAAAAATGTGGAGTCCATTTCAATTAAATTTGAAACACCTGGAAGGTGTTTGACATAGTTATGACATGGCCTGATTCATGCTTTAAAAGATCCCTCCAACCACTGACTATAAAATAAATTGTAGAAGAATATTGTAAGCAACCTTTCAGATGGTATCCAGTGATCCTTGCCTCCTGGTATCCATGCTTTTAGGTCTTGCCAGAATCTGTGAGTCATTTTAACCAATAGGATATAGTGAAGGGGAGGAGATACTGCTTCTGTGATTAGATTATACAAAACTGTAACTTTCATCTGGCTAGCATATTCTCTCTGCTCTTCTCTTGACTTGTGCATTTTGATGAAGCATTTAAGAAATATGGAAAACATGTGGATGAGGGTGTCCACTGCCCAACAACCAATAAGAGAGACCCTCTGCCCAACCCCAACAACCCTAAGGAACTGAACCATGTCTACAATCAACTGAGCATGGAAGTGAATCTTTCCCCAGTCACACGTGCAGGTAGACCTTAACCTGGATCATATCTTGATTGCAGTCTTGTTGGAGTCCCTGAAGCTGAGGACCCAGATAAGCTGTGCCCAGTCTTCTAGCTTACAGAACTATTGGATAATAAAGGTAGGTTGTTTTGAGCTACTTTATGGTGATTTATTATTTATCAATAGATATATAGGGAAATTGGGTAGGAGCTGGGATAGCAGCTAGGAAGCTGAGGCTATGGCCTAGGTGAAAGGCATCAGTGACTTGGAGTAGGGCTACAGTAGAGACTATGCTGGGAGGCAGACAGATTCTGAAGGCAGAGTTCATGGTCTTGCTCATGTATCAAACGTTGACGATGAGAGAAAGAAAGGAATCAAGGATAATGTCAATCAAGCTTTTTAGCCAGAGCAACTCAAATTACTGTTTGCTGACCTAGGGAAGACTAGAAAAAAAGTGTGTGCTGTTTCAATTCTTATTTTATTTTGTCTTATTTCTTTACCCTGTTTTGGAAAATGAATGGAGGAGGAAGGGGGTTGAAAATAAGAGTTCTGTCTTGGATATGCCAAATTTGAGATGCCTATTAGACATTTCCAAGTAGATATTAAGTCTAGAATTTGGGGGAAGGTCCAGGTTGGCAAATAAATTTGGAAGTCACATGACTCACCCTTTCATTCCCCTCAGGAGATGCTAAGGGCAGCTATGGACAGTAAAGGAGAAAGCAGAGCATTGAAATAGTTCTTTACTTGACTCCTTAAGGGCCAAAGATCAAGTGAAATCAGGAGAAGCTACAGAAAAATCCTCAAATTTCATTAATTAGTCTCCAGTTCCTTCCAATTTGTGGTTAGACTGGGTGGAAAAAGAAGATAAATAAATGAGTGGCAAAGTAAAACAATTTGGTTATAAACTCAGCATAACTTTTTTCTATTCAAGAAAATATGGCCACCAAGGGACTAATAAAAAGTTTCAAGTCACTGACTAGATGCTACCCGGTAAAGAGGGGTAGGAGGTAGCGTGGTGGTGTTAGCAACAATAATTACGTTCAGTTTGACACCAGTGGTGAGATATTAAGGGAACGACCTACGAGTGGGGGTGGGGAGTGGTAACGTAGGAGTTCATTCTAACGTAATAGAGGTCGGAAGTTTGGCTTCAGGCAGGAGCGTGGGACGGATGTATCTGAAAGCTCTTGGTGTCATTCCCTTGCAGACTTTTTAATTGTACCATGTGGGTGACTCTGGTGTTTCCTTACTGAATAAGGAAGGCATCAGAAGCTTCCTTAGAGAGCTGTTACACTTCTTTGGCAGAAGTCCCTAGGAGATAAAACAGGGACAAACACATATGAAATCATTTCAAAACAACTAATAGTTGTTTTGTCACAATAAAGGAATACTTTACAGGCTTCTCAATGACTCAGAACATTTCAGTGTTCTTGCCTCCTTTCACAGGGACTCCCAACGTCCCTCCCACACGAATATCCACCCTCAGGAATGTCTTATGAGCATATATTAACTCATTCAATTCTTACAATAGCTCTATGAGGCAAAATCTATTTTGTCATAGATGAGATGGGGTACAAAGAGGTGAAGGGAGCTGGAATCTAATACTTGGCAAGTGCTACCACTGGAATTGCTCTTACTACATCATTGTCATAGATTTAATGTCTGTATCTCCCCAAAATTCACACAATGAAGCCTTAACCCCAACGTTATGGTATTTGGAGGTAAAGCCTGTGGAAGGTGATTAGGCTTAGATGTACTCATCTAAGATGGAACTCTTATAATGGGATTGGTGCCCTTATATGAAGAACAGACACTAGAGCTCGCTCTCTCTGCCTCATGAAGGCACAGCAAGAAGCTGACCATCTTCTACCAAGAAAGGGAAAAACCTCACAAGATCCCAACCCTGAGGGTACCTTGATATTGGGCTTCCAGTCTCCAGAACCATGAGAAATAAAGTCATGCTATTTAAGCCTGTGGTATTTTGTTATGGCGGCAAGAGCAAGCTAATACAATTATATTCTTCTACCTGTCACTTCAGCTATGCTGTTTCTGAGATTAAGCTCTATTAAGATTACTTACTATGTCCTTATCACCAGATCACAAAACCTTTTATAAACAGGGAAAAGCAAATTAAACTTATGATTTAAGAAGCCCTCTTTTTTTTAAAGTACTAAAGGAGACTGTACAATTGAGGAATTTAGGTTGTTTATGGAAAATGAACCTGATATTGATAGCCATTATGTACCTAGGGGTGCATTTTCCTTCTGGAGCTACCTATTTGTCATTCAGGATTCTATCAGGAAATTGGGCTGAACTGAGGAAGGTTTAATAAGGCATTATTTGTATGCTATGTGCTGAAGCCTGAGATGTTTCCACTTCCAGGCCTTTGAAAATGAAAAGATGTCATGGCTAATGGAACTCAGAAGAAGAGAAGCTATGACTTTCAGAAGAGAAAGCCAACCATCCAGAGGTGACCCTGCAAGGAAGGGTATAGTCCATAAAGATCAGTCTCCCTAATATGGGGGCGGGGTTTAGGGGTGAGGGATATAAAGATAGTAGGCACACTTTTTATTTTTAATTGCTTGTCACCAGAGACCTACCAAGATTAAAATATGGAGCATCCTGCTATGTAGCAATCAAGGCTGGGACATTGCTGCCAAACCCAACTGGCTCACTGCTGAGCTCAATGTGAAACAATGTTCTGCCTTGATTTGTTAAGTTCAACACCTCCAACATTTCTTCCCATGTGGGAGCAAGCAGAGCTGCCTTCCCAGCCCAGTGGAAGAAGGCCCCGCATCACCAAGGTCAGGCCCTGTCTGTGTCAAGAACTCAGTGAGGGTCATGGCTGTGCTGAACCAAATGCCATTTTGTTTTCAGAACAGTAATGAAGTAAATAGCCCTTTGGTTTGTTCCTCTTCAGCTTCTGCAGAAAGTTATCCTAAGGCTGTAGTGCAAAGTTGATGGACGGGAGATCACAAAGTTGATGGAAAGAAGATCAGGATGATAAACATTTGGTTTTATTTTGATCTGGTGGAGTATCAGGGGCTAGGCAGAATGAGAGTTCACATGGATGAACTACATTTCAAGGCAGGCCACCGCAGAACATCCCATTTTGGCATATGGATTATTTTCCGATGAACACAGTCAAGGCCCAATAGACTCAAAAATAGCTTTTTACCTCCTTTAATTGTCTAAAAGAATTTAGATAAGGGGGCCTATAAGGAAGAAAGCTATTACCAGATGTAACTATACATCAAAAGACTTATCTGTGTGGCATGGCAAACATTTGTTCCCCTTAGCTCAGAATGGTATAAGCCTCTATTGCCTGACTGTTGGGGAGCCTGCCAAACACACATACTGAGCTTTACTATCACTGGAGTCTGGCAAGCTCTGTAAGGGGAGGCACTGTGATGTCTCAAGGATGTCTAGGACCCAAGTCATCAAGGTCTGTGCTTCAAATCATTAAACCAAACCTTACAGACTTGTGCTGGCAGTGCTCCTGCCCTCTGACTTGTCCTTTCTCTTTATTGGAAGAACTTGCTCTTTCTTGATAAGGAGGACAGCTCCTTGTTTAAGGCATTACATATTTGCCATCATCCCTTCCATGGCTGTTTCTACAAGCTATACAAACGTGCATTGGAGGAGACTGTCTCTTTGCATCCATCTTGTTTGAGGTACTCTGTGCTTCCTGAACTTGCATGTCTATTTCCTTCATCAAGTTAGGGAAGTTTTCTTTTTTTTTTTTCAGATTGATTTCCAATGTCTTGTTCTTCCTCTTCTCTTCGTAGCACCCCTATGATGCAAATGTTGGAAGGCTTGAAGTCCTAGAGGCTGCTTACACTATCCTCGCTTTTTTGGATTCTTTTTTCTTCTTGTTCTTCTGATTGGTTGTTTTTTAACTTCCTTATTGATCTGATTCCTGGTTTCATCTACTCTACTGTTGTTTCCTCATAAATTGTTCTTTATTTCAATTTGTGTATCCTTCGTTTCTGGCTGGATTTTTTTATGCTGTTGAGGTCCTCACTGAATTCCTGAAGCTTCCTTATAACCCATGTTTTGAGCTCTGCATCTGACATATCACTTATCTCCATTTTGTTTAGTTCTTCTTCTGGAGTTTTGATCTGTTCTTTCATTTGGGCCATGTTTCTTTGATTAACGCCAAAGGTTCAGGGTAAAGAGATAATTTTATTTTATTATTATTATTTTCATTTTTAGAGAGAGGCAGAGAAGGAAAGAGACATCAATGTATGGTTGACCTGCCTCCAGCTACGGACCTGGCTGGAGACCTGGCTTGCAACCTCATTATGTGCCCTGGCTGGGGAATTGAACCAGTGACCTTTGGGTTCACAGGCTAGCACCTTATCTACTGTGCCACCAGCCAGGGATAAAGAGAGAACTTTAAAAGCAGCAAGGGAGGAGCAGCTAGTTACCTACAGGGGAATCCCCATAAGACTGTCAGTTAGTTTCTTAAAGGACACTTTGCAAGCTAGAAGGAATTGGCAAGAAATATTCAAAGTCATGAAAAGCAGAAACCTACAACCAAGAATTCTCTACCCAGAAAAGATATCATTCAGAATCTAAGGGCAGATGAAAGAGCTTCCTAGACAAGAAAAAAAACAAAACAAAAAACCAAAGGAGTTCATCATCACCAAACCATTGTTATATGAAATGCTAAAGGAACTTATTTAAGAAAAAGAAGACCAAAACTATACACAATAAAATGGCAGTAAATACATATCTATCAACAATTGAATCTAAAAAACAAACTAAGTAAACAAAAATAACCGAGACAGAATCATGGATATGAAGAGTGTTTTGATGGTTGCCAGATGGGAGGGGTATGTAGGGAAAGGTGTGAACAAGTGAGGGGATTAAGGATTACAAATAGGTAGCTACAGAATAGCCATGGGAGTGTGAAATATAGCATAGGAAATGGAGCAGCCAAAGAACTTATATACATGACCCATGGACGTGAACAATGGTGTGGAGATTGCCTGAGGAAGGGGAGTTGTTGAGTGGTGGGGGAGAAAGGAGGAAAACTGGGATAACCATAATAGTATAATAAAAAATAAATAAAAATTAACCTGGCTGGTGGCATGGTGGACAAGGTACCGGCCTGCAAACCCAAAGGTCGCTGGTTTGATTCCCAGGCAGGGCACATAACAAGGTTGCAAGTCAGGTCTCCAGCCAGGTCTGTGGCTGGAGGCAGGTGAAAGGCAACCATACATTGATTTTCTCCCTCTCTGCCTTTCTCCCTTCCCCTCCCTCTAAAAATAATAATATCTTTAAAAAATATTTAAAAACATAGAATAAATGGTAAGGAGACATAATAAATGCAGAAATTAGAGCCCTCATACATAACTGGTGAGAATGTAACATGGAAAACAGTTTGGCCATTTTCTGAACTATTCAACATACAGGACCATGTGACTCAGCAATCCTTTCAGGAGAAGTGAGAACACATGTCTACATAAAGACTTGTCCATCAGTGTAAATCACAGCATTATTCACAAGAGTGCCCAGATTGAAATAATCCAAGTATCCATCAACTGATGAATAGATAAACAAATGTGATATGTAAATACAGTGGAATACTACCCAGCAACAAAAAGGAGTGAAGCAATGATAAATGCTACAACATGGATGAAAAAATCATTCATCAAAGCATTTGAAAATGCTATGGTGAGTGGAAAAAGCCAAACACTAAAGAACTTGTTGTATAATTCCTTTTGTGTGAAATAGCCAGAAAAGGCAAGTCTGCAAAGACAGGAAGCAGATTGGTGATCATCCAATGTGGAGACAGGAATGCAGAATGACTGTAAATGGATACAATGCTTTTTGTTAGAAGTTTTCTAAAATGGGATTGTGGGGATGGTTACACAACTCTGCAAATAGGCTAAAATCATTGCCATGCACTTAAAACATGTGACTTTTATGGTATATAAATTATACCACAATGAAGCTGTTCAATTTTTAAAGGAAAAAAAATAAAAAAGCTATCTAGTAAAGGGAATTCTTTAAATTTGTTCAAGGTTGATGATATTCATGGAAATTATTATGACATTCATACTATTCAAAACTATTCTGTCCACAACAACTATTAGCAGCTCAGGCATCAGAGGATTGCAAAATCTGGAGCTAACATTTTTCTTTCCATGTAAATAGAGAACATTTTTATCAAATAATGAGATTAGGATGTGAACTTAGCTTGTTGAGGATGAAACATCAGTTGTTTAATGATGTACAAACTACTTCTGTGAGGTCAAATGAGCTTGCTAAAAATACATTTTTGTTCTATAACACTATCTAAAACCTTTGTAGTGATCAGAGGCCATTGTCAACTTTTTAAAAATAAAATTATTTATGTTCCTGAAATTGTGACTTAATATCATGAAAATTGGTGTATGTAACTATCAACAGTTTAGATTATTTGCTAGAGTGGGTATAGAAGCCTACTCTAACCAATTTGCATAAATGAAAGGGTTTATCATTAGGACATGGTAGTTCAAAAATCAAAACAAAGTGAACTGCCAAGTCTCTGGAAGAAATGGAAATGGTGTAGCTCTGGAAATCAGGTGTAGCACCATTACAATTCATAAGCTCTGAATATCTTTCTTCTGGGCATTGGGTAGGGAGGGAGTTGCAGGGTGGGGGACAGGTTTCTCCACTCCAGATTCTATTCCCAGGATCCTGGGAGAAAGATTCAGTAAAGTATAGCATGGATCCTTTACTTACAGTGCCTGGCAAGTGTTAGCAGATCAATAAATTGATGAATAAGTGAATAAATGAATGATCAATCTCTCTGAACCTTACATCACAAAATTAAAAAAAGAAGATTGAGTTTGATAATCTATGAGCTCTGTACCAGTTGGCTATTATTGCAATAAAATATTACTACAGATTAGTAGCTTAAAACCCCCCACAAATTATTATTATTACTGTAAGGCTCTGGAGGTCACAAGTTTGAAGTTAGTCTGATAAGCCTAAAATCAAAGTATCATTGGGGTTGGTTCCTTCTGGATACTCCAGGGGAGAATCAATTCATTGCTTCTTCTGGGTTCTAGAACCTGTTGGTATTCCTTAGCTCTTGGCCTCATTACTCAAATCTCTGCTTACATTTTCACAATTCCTTCTATTGACTGTGGTGATCCTCTTGCCCACCTAACAACCCATGATAATCATATCTTGAGATCCTTAATTTAATCAGATCTACAAAGTCCCTTTAACCATGTGACATATTCACAGATTCTGGGTATTACAATATGGACACCTTTGGAAGGCCTGCTCTAAAAATCCTGTCAATTCTACAATTCTGGAACGCTCTCGTTGCCAATGTCAATGCCGTGCCAGGAACTGTGCTCAACACCTGGTCATATTGTCTTTGTAGCTATAGTCTATGGCAAACAAAACTAGCAAAGCTGTGCCACGGTGAATCATAGTTGCTGAAATAAAACTTATGTATCAAGTGATTCTGTCTGTGGTTTAATGTCTGTGCCATACATTTGGGAATAAGAGCAATGATTTTTGTTACAGTGTCTTTACTAATTCCACCTCAAAAAGAGCATTTCTATGAGAAGACATTTTGTTTAAAGGGAATATTCACTAAAGAAGTCACTATTATAAAATTCCCACACTTGCAAGTCTCACTCAGGACCATGCTAAGCTGTAGGTGACTCCCAAGCTCTGAAAAGATTGTGCCCTATACCCATTTGTAATTAAAAAAAATAAACAAAACCTCTAAAGTCCAAAATAAATGTAAAGAGCTATAACAAATATCTAATTTTATCCATGATAACTATTTAATGCTTATTTTGAAACATTTCTATCAAATAATTTCATTTTAAGAATTCCCATTTTCTTCTTATGACTTCTTGTAGATGCAATAAATTCTTTCTTAATCTTCTCATTCCATAATGCAGTCCTTATAGAAAATAACAGTCCTTAATTATCCAAGCCAGAAATTTCTACATGTCATTAGGTGACACCCTAGGGTTTTATTAATATCTTTAAAAAGAACTGTGGAATTCTCAATGATAATATAATTATTTAAATTAACATGTGGAGACATTTTTCATATCAAGGACATGAAACAAAATCCTGCTATGGATCTCAGGTTTTTCAATGTTTTATCTGTTAGCCCTGGCTGGTGTGGCTAAGTGGATTGGTGCTGCCCTATGAACCCAAAGGTCGCAGGTTTGATTCCCCAGTCAGGGTACAGAACCACGTTGCAAGCCAGGTCTCCAGCCAAGTTCTTAGCTGGAGGCAGGTAAAAGGCAACTATACAATGATGCTTCTCTCCCTTTCTTCCTCCCTCTCTGCCCTTCTCTCTAAAAACAATAAATAAAGTCCTTTTTTTAATAAATAAATAAATAAATAAATACATATTTTATTTGTTAAATAAAACTCCTTTATTTATAAGCATTCTTTCTTTCATTTTTTGGTAATCAAACATACTATTTAAGGGAGCCTCTGAGCAGTCTGAGATAGTAACAGTTGATACTGTTTGAAAAACTACTTAATACCAGACTATCAGCAAATGCTTTATAAATTTTTAATCTTATGTGTAATACATAATTTAATCCCCAAACCACTGCAGGCATTATTATTTATTCATTAAAAGATGAGTAAACTGAGGCATGGAGGGGCTCCTTCATTTGATGTAGGTCACACAACAGCAGAAATTTGAATGAGTGGTGTTGGTCGCCTAATCCATTCTCCTATCCAGTTCTTAGTATGACAACTGTGGTTCAGTCCCATAGTGGTCAGATTCAAGAGCTGCCCAGGTAGCTTTTGCTTTTCTTTCTATTAATTTTCATTTGTTTCTTTTCATTTCGAGAGTAAAGTTAAGACTTCCAACAGATGAATTGTTTAAATAAGACCTATACATCAAAGCATCACAGTGACACAAAGAATATTTCTAAAGTTGTTTGCCAGATCCAACCCCAGACAGTCTGGTTTGGAGTGTAAGGCAAGTGGATGCCCCTGTGTGGGTTAAATTTTGCTGTATGACTCTGACATGGATTCCATAGGAAGAAACAATGCAGGAGGTCTTATTAGATACACACACACACACACACAGAGGAAAAATTGCATCATGACCTTCAGAGACTTGGAGGACTCTAGGAACTCCAAGTGGTATTAGAAAGTCAGTCAACAAAAGTATGGCACAACTCCAAAAAGAGTGTGACTTTAGTTTAGGTAGAAAGAAAAATTTACAGTAGAAATGTGGTACCTGGCTCGAGACATAGCAGACACTATAAAACTGGAAGTATTTATAGATAAGTCAACTGCCTATCGTCCTTTGTGGTCCCTTTTCCTGTGTTATTAGCAAGGCTTTGTATTCATGAGAAGAAAAGTAAGGTGGAGTGGAGCAAAAGCATAAAACTTTAGGTTTAAAAAATAAAACACTGGCCCTGGCTGGTGTGGCTCAGTGTATTTGTGCCAGCCTGCGAACCCAAAGATCATTAGTTTGATTCCCCAGTCAGGGTACGCAACCAGGTTGCAAGCCAGGACTCCAGCCAGGTCCATAGCTGGAGGCAGGTGAAAGGCAACCATAGGGCAATGCTTCTCTCCCTTTCTTCCTCTCTCCCTTTCCTTCTCTCTGAAAATAATTTTTAAAATCTTTAAAAAAAAACCCCACTGAACATACATGGTGGTTGATGTAAAATAGCCCCAGTCATTTTAAAATGGAGCAATTTCATTCAAGAAAGAGTAATGAGAAAGAACTCAATGCCTTTTATTCATCTTGAATGCTTTCTGTTCCCCAGGCAAGCTCTCACAATTCTGAAAAGGGGTTTAATAGGCTTAAAAGGCATGGAGCAAAGTCATTTCAAAGGCTCTGTGTGCTGTAACAGTCTCACACTGATTCTGAAGTCTCTCTGTGTTACTCCATAGGAACAATTTAAAATAATTCACAGTCCTTCAGCACCATGACTCCTATCTTTGTCTGTATGCATTTATTCTTTTTGTTGTTGTTTTAGTCAGCAGATAACATTTTGGTTTTCTGTTTTGTTTATACTTATGAGAAAGGTGAATAAAGTTTTTCAGAAATGTTAATGCAGCCTTGTATACTTGCTTTCTAATCAATCTTTTAAATTGGGTGAATGTAGTACCCTCTTCTGCTTCCTTGTTGTGAGAGTCCATGTGTCATCCACTGACACTGAATACTTTATTAGGATCTACTAAATGTTTTCCATAGCCCTGGGGTCATCTTATGCTTTTATTTATTTATTTAGTTAGTTATTTAATTAGAGCCCTACACATGGTGTTTTCAGTAAACCTTCATTTCCTAGGACCTGGTTTTTTTCCATGGAACTCAGGTTTTCCCCGATTTGCTTTTAGATTATGTAACAGCTGCCAAATTACACACGGTTTTAAGAGACTACCCCTACCTCCCCTGATGTTGAATTAGGATCTTAGTTTAGTCACCCAGGACATAAGTATCAACAGTCACTTTCAAGTGACGAAGTTTTAAAGTGACGAAGTTTTAAAAATATGTTATCCAGTCATGGCCTGGAAAGAATAAACTGAGTTAGCGTCTCACTTCCTTGACCTGGCATTGGGTTTTCCATTTCCGTGACAATGATTCCACAAACAACAAGCATCCATTGAATGCCTACCATACAAAAAGTAAGGGGCTGACAGGGCCTGAATATGAGATCCATTAGAAAGTTCCCACTCCTTCTTCTCCTAGCTTGAAGAGAGTTGGGGGTTCACCCAGCAACCACACCATTTACTGCTACCCCACTTAGCACAGAGAATCTGCCGTCCAATGTGGAGACTGTAAATGCCAGGGACAGACATACTTTCCCAGTGTCCCTGGCATATAGACCATGGGCATGTGCCCCAAGCATGGCCACCAGGGCCCAAGGGGCAGTCTGCTGAGGCTGAAGTGACAAATGGAGGAAACAGGACAAGAACATGGTTCTTTTCTGTGGTTAAAACTTTTTTGAGAAAAATTGCCTCCTTTTATTTAGCCTTTTTTTTAAATACAGTTGTTTAAGACACTATGCCTCAGCAGCTACCACACAATTAGAAAGGGAAAAGCTTGAGAACAAAATCAATATTCTCAGAAAGAGCAGGAAGGTAAAAAAAGAGCTTGAGTCTTCGATGACATTTTGGGCTATTGAACTAAACCTGGAATAGCCCTGTATCTGTACTTTATGTGGAATAATTATTGCACTTCTTATCACTTCTGTTTTTAGTTGGGTAGCCTATACTTTGCAGCCAAAGGCATTTCAACTGATACACCTGCTTAATTCTTCTTCCTTCAAAATTCAAATGAGACATCAATGCCCAAAATAGCATCTTGATTTATCCCATGGCACTCCCACTTTCATCCCCACCCAGATGGAACAAATCAACCTTTCCTTTCAATTCCCACATTCCCTAGCATACAGAAATGTACTTTCCTAGAAACAACTTAGGTTCTCAAAGCTCCCTCTCATCCATTAGCTCTTAAATCCAAAGCAACTGTGTCTAGTTGATATGTCTACTTTCCTCATCTGTTGGTGGCAGGTAGAATGCATTGCCTTTAACTGAAAGAGGGACTTTCCTCACACTTGGAAAAGACAAGGATAGTAGCTGAAAGTTGAAAAGCAAAGGGAATTCTATGCAGCAATATATGAAAGTCATTAATGGATTGGTCTCCTCCTTAAAATCATGAACACCCTGAATGAACATATGGTGTCTTCTCTTTTTCTTACATCGTAATTCCTCCAGTCCCCTGCAGAAAATTTAGCAGCTTGGATAAAGGAGCTGATAGTTATAGAATTTAAATGTTAAAGCTCAGTGAGTCCCTTAAAGAGTCTCTAATATAGGATTGTAATTTTACTGGGAAAGGAGATGAAGACTGGAGAGGTTACAAAACCTTTCTGATTCGTAAAGTAGGAGCAAAGCTAGAACTACCTCCTAGGCCCAGTATCTCCTAATCCAGTGTTATTTCTACTTGTATGTACAAAGAAAGAGCTGTCCCAAACTTGGCCATGCCATTAATGTATCTACCTATACCCACTTCAGAGATATACAAATAAGAATAAAAGGTCATCTTAGAATTGAAGAAGTGCAGTAGAGTGTATGTCAGATAATGACAAATGTTTTAATGAAAAAGTAAAGGTAGACAAGATGTGTCAAAAGAGTTTCTGGAACTGATGAATGAATCAGGTTTGAACTAGGTATGGAGAGGTGAGAAATATAAGAGACATGGGGAGTTATAAAGAATTGATGTGCTAATCAAGAACAAACCTTGTATTCACATAGTATTTAGTAACTTCGGTGGCAAATGTATCCTTACCTCAGCCTGACAATTATTTATAATTTGGGCTCAAGCAATCTTTGAGTCTTAGATTCCTGATTTAAAAAGTGGATATTATGAAATATGATATTTAAGATACTGTGTGTAAGCCCTGGCTGGTGGCACAGCGGATAAGGTGCTGGTCTGCTAACTCAAAGGTCACTGGTTCGATTCCCAGCCAGGGCACATAAGCAGGTTGCAGGCCAGGTCTCCAGCCAGATTCATAGCTGGAGGCAGGCGAAAGTCAACCATACATTGATGTCTCTCTCCCTCTTTCTCCCTACCTCTCCCTCTAAAAATAAGAAATAAAATCTTTTACAAAATTGTAATGTTTTTTTAAAAACCCAAAAATCTTAAGATTCTGTATGTAGAAGATCCCTGAATGTAACGGACATCTAGTAACTGGTAGTTTTTGTTACCTTTAGTATTTTATTCAGCAACTCCCAAATTGAATTTTAGTTGATTTCCTGTTTGTTTTAACACTGGAGAACATCACCTTGACTTGCCAGTTCTGGGCTTTTGTCTACCCCTCTATAAACCACGTCCACCCCCTGTGTTTGTCTTTTGTACCTTCACTTTCAACGTGTTCCTTATCTGTCTCCCTTACTAGATTATGAATTCCTGGAGAATGTGAACCCTGAATTTGTCACATCCACCATATGAGTAGTGCAGTGCTTGACATCAGGTGCTTGAAATGCACAGAAATAGCCCATGGAATTCATAGGTTTTCCCCATTAAACTAGGTAATCTCTACCACAAGCAGTTACTGCCTTCAGTTTGGTTTGGAGGCACTGCCCCAGCAGTCCCTTTCCATATAAGCTGTCCAACTGTACAAGGTCCTAAAGAGAATGCGAATGTTTCTCACATTTTTGTGTGGGTGCCAAGATTTAACATCCACCACTGCCCTGTGGGAGGGTTCACTTTTAGATGATGCAAACTAACCTGGGAATGATTGGTTTCCCTGCTTCATTTAGGCAGGTGTGCTGTTGGGAGTGTGAGCACAGCTGTAGGCCCATGAGCTGACAAGCCAACCCATAAAGTCATTTCTTTGAAAATGACCTAGCTCTGTTTATTTATTGAGAACTAAGTAGGACATTTAAAAATGTGCAAAACCAAGCTCCCCATCAAAATCTTGAGGTCTCTCTAGGCAAAAACAACCTTTTCCTGGCTTTACAGGTCAAGAATCCATTAGGAGGAAAAAAAATAATTTCATCTGCTTAAGGATGGTCTTGAGCCCAGCCCTCTGGGCACCAAAGCTACCTAGCTGCACTTTGACACAAATGGGTAGCCAGCCAGAAAAGGTAGAGCTCTAGAGTCAGGCTCTTCCTGCAACTCTAGCCTGGGAATGGAGGAAGTAGACAGGAGACAGGAGACAGGAGGGCAGGCCAAAATAAATCCACAAACTGCCACCTGTCCCCTAGCCAAGCCACTCAGCCCTAGCAGAGTCCCATGACGCTGTTGATGGGTTTCTGCACCATGAACAGGGGGTTGGCCCCATAGCAGATGAGTCACTGTAGTCTTCCATCTTGGCACCCACCCACAGTCCTCAAATAATCAGGCCAGGAAGAATTCTAACAACAGTAGAAAGAACTCTTTCTGTCAAAGGATGGAACATGGCTTTCATCGAGGTCAGCAGAGATAGCTAGCAAAATGTGACAGACCAGGGAAGTTTTGAAAGAATCTAGAGTTTAATCTCTTGCTTACATTTTGAGTCCATCTCTTGTTAATGGTGCCACCTTACACTGGTCACTGGTCTTCTCTGAGTGCTAGTTTTTTTGGTAATAGAAATATCAATCATGTTTTAACCTATCTGCCTGTCAGTTACTGGGAAGGTCAAAAGGTTAAATAATCAAATGCTACTTTATATAGAAATAAAAGCATTGCACAAATGTTGGATTGGGTCTTATCACTTACGCTGTTAAATAATAGGCATTTTAAATAGGTATTAAAGATATGGCAGTAAGGATACACTTTGTGAAAGAAGGCATCATTCTTATTTAGACTTCAGACACAATTTAGAACAAAAGCAGATTCTGTTTCCAAACAGGTAGCTTTGCACAGTTCTCCACAGTACAATCTGAATGATCCTATCCCCTTACCTCCCAATCCTTCTTGGGCTGTGAGCAGGATAATTTCTTAATCTTTCTGCTTTGTTTGCAATGTGCATGTCATGGTACCAAAATGAGGCCAGTAATGGCTTCTTTATGTACCACATTGTCTTATTCTATGGACAAAAATGAAATGTGAAGAAGTAATTTAATAAGAATAAAGTGGTTCACAAATGATACTTTAAGCGTAGTTCTGATTACGCTCTAAAACCTTTTGAGTTCCACTGTCCATTAAACAGCAGTAGCACCTGGCATTCAAAATCATCCACATTTTTCCTTCAGCTCCTTCGTTTTCTGTGGTTTTCGTACCAAGGACAAGGTCCTCTGTCATCTGTGCTGTTCATCTTCCCTCTGCTGGGACCATGCACCCTACCTCATCCATGCTTCCTTACTGTCATCACCAACACACACTCCATCCCCACAGTCCTCTGGGACTTCAACAGCCTTGTATGTCCTGCCTAGAATCCATTTCCTCCTCATATCTGCCTTTCAAAAGGCACCTGTCTTTCAAAAAAAAAGCCTTTCCAGACCCTACTCTTCACCAATCCCATTTCAAATGCATCCTGACCCCTTAAATTCTTAAAGACTTCACACCATACTTGCATCATTACACCTTCTGACCTCCTGCCCCACTTCTTTTGCATAAATTTTTGTGTAACAGAATAGGCCAAGTTCTGATTTGAAAGTGGGATAATAATCTCTCAGATGGCAAGGAAGACAAACACATGGACATCCACCTTTGGTTGGTTTCTGAGACAAGATACAAATAAGTTAGGCTAAAAGCCCGACAACAGGGAATAGGAGCTGATGTCACAGGTAGAATAGCCACTATGTCCTTTCACCAGAGCCTCCCACCTCCATGCATGATCAAAGGGGAACAGTTAATGGCGGGGAATCCCTGCAGGGGTTGCAGAAGACAACAGACGGACTGGGTGAAAACAGGTCACTCCAAGATGGAAAGAAAATTGACCAGTAAACAACCCCAAAGCTCATCATATGGTCATTATAATGAAAATGGACACCGCCAAGTAGATGGGGGGAATGGGCCATGTCAGTATAAATACATCCCCACACCCTGCCCAACCAGAAGGCAGAGGCAGAATTTGGTGCTACAGAGCTTAGCAGCAACCCACCCTTGGAAACACCCTAAGTCCCATGAACTGACTGTGCATGTGCATAACTCCATCGTGAGCTGGCCCACACCCACTTGGACGCACCCTTTTGCTTCTTGTGGGCGGTGGCAGCACCTGTGTCTTGGCCTCTTCTTCTCTGACTGAAAAAACTTGCTTTCCTTATCACTCCGACACATTCTTGAATTCTTTTCTGCCCAGGGGTCCCCAACCATTCCTGTGACATTTCCACAGTGTCTAGTACAGGGCTGAATCCAGGGCAGGCACTCTTGGACACCCATGACCTAGCTGGCATGGCAGCCATGGTTCCCAGGAGAGTTTTTGCTTTGAATATCTGGTTCATGCTTTAGAATAGGTAATAATTGCAGCATGAATGTTCTTTGAAACTATACATACCGCACAGGGTACAATCACTCTCAAGCAACACATCAGGTAGCCCCTGATGTTCGTAGAGAGAGTTGTTCTAAGCACCTTGCATGTATTTCCCTATTTAGTCTTTGCAACAGTCTAAGAAGTGAGTGACGTTCTTAACTCCTTCATTGTGAAGGTGGAGGAACTGAGACACAGAGGAATGACAAGACCAGAGCAAGGCAGCAAGCGTTCAAAGGTAAGCAGTCCAGCTGCAGAGCCAGAGCTACATGGGGCTCTATAGCTTTTGGTCAAATGACTCCACCACATTTACCACTCAACTGCCAGTTCTTCATCCTATATTACCTAAGCCTTACCTTATGTGGGTTTTTAAAAAAAGGCCGCAGGAAAACCCCCTTCCACACTTCCCACTGAGCCTGCCCATGAGACTTCTGCTTTTGTATCCTTTCATCTCCTGTGCATCTAACAGCCACTAAAGAAGCAGCAGAGCGTCCTTCCAATGTAAATTGTGGTAAGTACCAGGTTGTTCAGAACCTGGGGAGCTACTGAATCAGCCACTGTTCATTGCTCCCTCTAACAAATATCTCTTTGATATTCTAGAATGACTCAATCACACATCCCACACCTGCAAGGAAGAATCAGCTGCCCCCAGCTCCAAGCTGTTGTGAGAGTACACAGTTCCGAAGGGCGGGCCATTTATAGACTTGATTGGTACAACGAGGTACTAGTGAGGAGAAAACAATCCCCATTTATATAACATTGGAAATGCAGGATCAGTATCCCAGGCCAGAACCCAGGAATACAAATATTGAAATATGACAAATGACGACAAACACCTCTTTAAAACTGAGCTGCAAACGTTTCATCGTATTTCAAATCAATTTCTCTAGTGGAGTCAGAGGCCATGAACCTTCTGACACTGAATGCAAAATTTGTGTACCTACATACAGTTTTCTGGGCAGAAGACCGGCAGCTTCCATGAACTTGAAAGTCCCAGCCATGGGGCTTTTCATGCCAGGAAAGTATAGTGTTCCTGTTAGATACTGACTGGCATTGGAGCCATTAAATCACCATTTCTAGGCCCAGCCTTTGGTCTGATTTAGAGGTGCAAGGATGTCTTTGCTCCTACGGAACTCCTCCCAGCAGATGCGACACATCTTTTGAGAGAAGAAATCATAGCACAGTAATGTCCTTTTTACCAGGGCCCAAAAGGTGACATTGACTATTCTCAAGTTGCACTGCTCTTCCATGATCAGTTCTCACTGACTGCATGTGGTACCTGCAGAAACATGAACCTTCAAAGCCCAATCATGGACCCAAAGAGGATCTGGAGTGACAGAATTTAGGCTGCTTTGCACAATGTTTATATTCTTCCAGAGTCAAACCCCATCCTTTCTCTCATCTTTCCTCTGGAGTGTAGGCTATTCCCCTGTACACACTCTTTTTTTCTCTGCACACTTTCTTGCTCTAGATCCCTGTTATTATGTCTATCATTTATTTTAACATTTTAGCAAAGGATTTTCTTATACACACATTACTCAAGTTAATTTACACCCTATTAGTAGACCTCAGCCAAGATTCCCACTTCCCAAAAAGAGAACTAACATTTCATCAGAAGGTCTGCAATTCAGGGAACAGCTCGGCTCATGTCCCAGTGACATTAGAGACTTTGTAACTTACCATAATTACGGTGAAATGGGCTCTCACTGGTGAAATTATGTATGTTCAAGGCATGAGACTGGCCAAAGCACAAATTCTCAGTATGAGTGGTACATCCTACAAGTGGGCAAAGTTTGTCTTGGAAGGGATAGGGTGAAAAATGAGCTTTTGTAAGGGTTTTGTGGTCTACAACCCTACCTGAAAAAAATCTTACACCTTAATATTGAATTTCTCTCCTTAAATTAAATTGACTTAAAATTGTCTCCCACGAAGGCAATAAAGAATAAAAAGTGGGAGAGTACTGGGCTAAAGTATTTTAACATCCTCTACACCCTTGCAGGAATATAGAATGTAGCCAATTCTTTGTGTTTTACTTTTAGAATTGGTGAATATGATATTAAATGTGGCTTATCATATGACCTTTCTATGCCTAATCTGTTGAGAGTTTTTATGATGATATAATGTTGAATTTTGTCAAATGCCTTTTCTGCATCTATTGACATGATCATATGTTTTTTATCCTTTCTGTTAATGTGGTATATCACATTCATTGATTTATATATGTTGAGTCATCCTTGCATCCTAGAAATAAATTCCACTTGGTCATGGTATATGATCCTTTTAATGTGGTTTGTTAGCATTTTGTTGAGCATTCTTGAATCAATATTCATCAAGCATATTGGTCTGTAATTTTCTATTAAGTACCCTTGTCTGGCTTCAGCACCAGGGTAATGTTGGCCTTGTATCATGAATTGGGAAGTATTCTCTTCTCTTCAATTTTTGGAAGCATTTGAGATGGGTTGGTATTAATTCTTCTTTAAGTATTCTGTAGAATTTGCATATAACGCTAACTGGTTCTGGGCTTTCATTTGCTGAAAGGGTTTGATTACTGATTCAATCTCCTTACTAGTAATTGGTCTGTTCCGTTCAAAATTTGTTTTTTCCTGATTCAGTCTGGTAAGCTGTACGTTTCTAAGGATTTTATCACTTCTTCTAGGTTGTCCAGTTTGTTGGCATATAGTCGTTTGTAGTAACCTCTAATGATATTTTGTATTTCTGTGCCATCAGTTGTCATACTTAATGGCAAAGAGTTAAAGTCTTTCTTCTAAGCTTAGGCAAGGCAAGGCTGCCCACTTTTATTCAACATAGTACTGGAAGTCCTAGCCACCACAATTAGGCAAGGAAAACTAAAAATAAAAAGAAATAAAATGATCTTTCTTTGAGGATGTCATAATCTTATACACAGGAAACCCTGAAGATGCCAGCCAAAAAAAAATCTGTTAGAACTAATCATAAATTCAAGAAAGTTGAAGGACACCAAGTCGACACACAAAAATCAGTTGTATTTCTATACACTGACAATAAATTACCTGACAGGGAAATTAAGAAAGCAATCTCCTTTATAATAGCATTGCAAACAATAAAACACTTAGTGATAAAATATGTTTTGAGGATCAGTACCCTATGTTTGATCCCTGAGCTGTCCTGTATTCTACTTCTGATTCTAGGAATGTTTGCATGCCCGAAGAAGGCATTGTTGCTGCATCCTACCAACCAGTTATTATCACATAAGCTTCCGGGTGACCCACGGTGCAAACTGTGTTCAGAAGGCCAAAATTTTCACTAGAGCTGGGACTTAATCACATCATGTGACCATTTGGAGTCTGCCTGCTAACAAGTATCTGTGCATAGAATAGATTTTGATCTGAGAAGTGAACCCTTATCTATTTTTAACTGTTGGCTGTTACCAAGCTATACCAAATATTTACTCATTTAACAGGACAAAATTGACTCTTAGGTTTAGAAAATTCCTGAAATTATTATAAGCAGTAGAGTTAGCAGTTAACAGCACAGAATCTTGAATAAGACTGTCAGGACTCAAATCCATTCACTAGTTATTGAACAAACTTACTCCCTCTGAGCCGCATCTTCTTTCTTAGTAAAATGGAAAAAGGATAGTATCTACATCATGAAACACATGATCATGAAGCACAGTATCTTAGACATTGTAGGCTGTTATTATCATCATCATTATTCTTGATAAACAATTAAACCTCAAGTATCTGGATAAATGTGTAGAAGCTAAAACAATGTAGAAGTTTATGTACACTTAGCATAAATGTTTCTTTTATAGGTCTGACTATTTAGGATTCAAGGCAATATACCTTATTACACAGCACTTTAGGACTAATGAACTCTTCACATACATCATCCAATTCTCCTAATATCATTATGAAGGACACATAGCTTTATTGGGTAAATAGTATATCCATTTTGCAAACAATGAAACTTAGGAGGCTCAGAGAAGCTAAGCAACTTTGCGGCCAAAGACATTTGGATATAAATGGTGGCACGAAGGCCACTTTTCTGTCTCTTAGGACCTAAGGGTTTGATGATGATAGTCTGGGTGATAATTACCTTCTTCTTCTTATGATCTTCCCGCTTCTGCTCTAGGCACATTATCACCACCAAAAATTATACTTTTTCATTCACGTCAAATCTCTTCACTCACATTTTAAGCTATAACAATGTCTTCCCACTGTCCTTGAGCTAAAGTGCCAAATCCTTACCCTGACCCTCCAGATAACATATGGTCTTTCCTTGCCCACCCCTCTGGCCACCAATGACTTAAATCTCCTTATTCTCTTAGCTCTAGCCTCACTGACATTTAATCCCTCTGTCTAGAAGGCTCTGACCATACTTCCAAATGAGCAGTGTCCTTGTCATTCCATTGTTCAATCAGAAGTCACTTCTGCCCTGGCTGGCAGCACAGTGGATAAGGCACTGGCTTGCAAACCCAAAGGTTGTTGGTTTGATTCCTCAGCCAAGGCACATAATCAGGTTGCAAGCCAGGTCTCCAGCCAGGTCCGTAGCTGGAGGCAGGTGAAAGACAATCATACATTGATGTCTCTCTCCCTCTCTGCCTCTATCCTTTCCCCTTTCTCTAAAATAATAAATAAAATCTTAAAAAAAAAAGTCACTTCTTCAGAGGGATCTTCTCAAAGAAGCTCAACTAAAAGGAGCCTCTTCTTAGCCACCCACTGTCACACTACCTTATACTATGAACTTCAACTTTCTTATCACTTTCTGAAATTGGCTTATCACCATCTGGTGAGTTGATTTCTAGGTCTACTTGATTACTTTCTCCCTAACCTGACTGTAAGCTTCAGAACTGTGGGGACTATCTGTATCAGGGGTATAGTATCTACCACCTACTAGGTACCTAATAAATATTTGTTGAATAAATGAATGATATGTTACTTTATTTGAACTGAAACCAATTTCCTTTCCTGGTTTTGTCAATGGTTTGGCTGAATGTTAAATAACTTCACTCTGATCTTTAGTTTAATATTCGCTAAAAAATGCTCTTTTATGCTCAAACTCTTGTAGGCAATCTTTTGTTCCCGGAAGTAATTCTCTCTTGTTGGCTAATTTCTCTGAAACTGTCTCATCAAAACCTTTGTTTCCAAGGGTTTGTTTTAAAGGAGGGGAGTTTCCCAGGTGGAAGCACCTAATTGGCTAATAAGAGAATAGTTCTAGGGGAACTTATCTTCATTAGACAGGTGCAGACTAATTGTTTGGGGGTTGGAAGATGAGCAGAATCCTCAAATAGACATTATAAATGAGAGAATCTTTGGATTGACCCTAGAGATGAAGAAAGTGCCTGAAGGATCTTTGAAGAGGAACTCTTGAGTGGGTAGGCAGTACTCTCTAACACTCTTCTGATCTAAACTTTTATTTGCTCAGAAGCCTCCAGGCCAGTGGTTGTTTGGGTGGGAAAGATGCATCCCTGTTTAATTAAGGAACCAGTTTCTTGGGGGCTGAGTAGGTATCAGAAGGGTGTCTGAGTTTCAAGAAAACCAGTTGAAGTCACTAGGGCAATTGGCTAATAAGGTCAAAATGTTTAAGCAAGGTGTTATACTTCTTCCTACTGCTGCAGAGAATAACAGAAACTTTATAATGGTCTGTTGACATTTTTATTCCTTTTCTCCAACTTCCCCACCCAGTGGCATTATAAACCTGTCACAGTCCTTGACGGAAATTTCAAAGAGAAAATTGTGATGTATGTTGGCACGTGCAGAAAGGCTTGACCAAAGCTTTCCTCTGCTCAAGTGGACAGGCTATACTGTGCTAGTGAATGTAACAGAGTCTTCTATTAAACGACTTCATCAAAGTATGACCAAGATTTCCTCCTTGCTAGTAGCTTGCCAAGTTTGGGCAGCCAGAGAAACCAGAATCTGTGAATCAGCATTTTAGAAGGTTATACAGCATAAAACAGAACTGCTTAAACTATGGAGGCTTCTTTTTTAAAAAATATCTTATTTATTATTTTTAGAGAGAGGGGAAGGGAGAGAAGCAGAAAGAGAGAGAGACATCAATGTATGGTTGCCTTTCACCTGCCTCCAGCCACAGACCTGGCTGGAGACCTGGCTTGCAACGTGGTTATGTGTCCTGGCTGAGAATTGAACCAGCAACCTTTGGATTTGCAGGTTGGCACCTTATCCACTGTGCTACCTGCCAGGGCTGGAGATTTCTTTAAAAATGACATTGAAGAGTTCAGAATAGCAGAAAAAAAGGACATTTGAAGGACAGGAAAAGTGTAACATTACAATTTTATATATAATACATATATATACATTTATTATGCATTATGTAAAAAGTAGTAGTTTAAAAGCCTGCGTCCCCTTAAAAATTAAGCATGAGAATATGTGTTCTAAAAGAGGAGGATAGAACTAAGCTACTACAGTTTTAATTCTTTCCTGACCTCCAACTCCTCTGTTAAAATCCTAATTCCTAATTTGACTATATTTGGAAATAAGGCTCTTAGGAGGTAAAGTTGAGGTTTAATGAGGTCATAAGGCTGGAGTCCTAATTCGATGGACTTGGTTTGTCTTATAAGAAGAGGAAGGGAGGAGAAAGTCTCTCTCCAAACACACACATAGAAGAGGTCATGGGAGCACATAGCTAGATGTTGTCCACCTGCAAGCCAGGGTGGACTCACCAGAAGCTGGTATCTTGATCTTAGCCTTTCAGCCTCCAAAGCTGTGAGAAAATAATTGTCTGTTGTTCAAGCTGTTCAGGCAGTGGTATTTTGATATGACAGTCCAGGCTGACTGAGACCTATTCCCACCCTCCACCTCTCTTGGGTGGATAACAGGTGCTAAGCCCTGAATGGCTGAGCCGCTCTCTTTCTGGATCTCAATTTGAAAAACCAGACTTCCCACTTTAAAAAAAAATGCAGTGCTTCTTCCAATGTCATGTGGCATGGGTGACAGGACGTAATATTAACGTATTTTAGTTATCTCCCCCAAAGCGGTAAGATCAATATGAAGAACGGAAGGTATTTGAAAGACAATTTGACAAAAACTATCAAGATGTAAATTACACGGACCTTTGTCTCAATTGCATTTCAAAGAATTTATCCTAAAAGAACCCATCACGGAAGTGTGCAAAGATGTGTGCATAAGGCTGCCCGTTATCATGTTATTTACAACAGAAAACAAAATATTAGAAACAGTCGAATTGTCTGTCAGCACAGCACTAGTTAAATTATGACACATTCATACACTAGAATATGGTGCTGCCGTGGAAAAGAAGATATTTCTATATGGTTGAACTCATTCTTGGTCTGTTTGTCCCTACAAAACCATCCCCTGTACCTCCTGTTTGCTATATCACAGGAAAGCCCACCAACACATGTAGCTTTGCTGGGTACCTCCATCTGCTGGCTCTGTGGGTGTGTGGCCAAAAAAATCTCTGGCAGGAGATGTGAGGGGTAGTGTTTCTAAGAGCAACTCTGCCTGCTTGGAGCACAGATCCCTACGGACAGAGCTATGGTGATTCCAGCTTGCTCCAGGTGAGGCAGGTCCCTGCCTCATTCCTTCCGCCCTCCACGTGAGGGGAGGTAATAGTTTTCCCCGTAGGCTGACCTCCTGGTCACTGCCCCATCCTCTGTTTGATGTCTCAAGAATTTTATCACCTGTGTAACAATTCCATGGGTTAAGCTCTTCCCTTTGCACAATGTTAGTATGAAACAGAAACAATGGCAAAGCACCCTTTCGAACAATATAGAGTATCTATCTGTTTCATTGGATTTTGGGTTTTCTTTCCTTTTTTTTTTTTTTTTGCATGAAACAGTCTGTCCACAAACATGTATTTGTATACAATGTGAAACTGAATACAAACCATTTCATGCAAGAATCATTAGCAATAGTGGCTTTTGTAAAGGGGTGATGAAGGTCTGCTGTAAAACAGAGACTGACCCTCCAGAGTATATGTGTTAATACTATTTGAATAATTTTTTTAAATATATGCAGGCATAAAAAATGTCTTAAACCTAGTTAAGCTAATAAAAATACTTTTCAATGTTTGCTGTGATATTTTGTTTCAGAAGGCTTCCTCTTGCATGTCTATAGTTGAACTCGTCATCCTCAGAGGTCAAAATCCTGTTACTCTCATGCTTAGAACCATCCCGTCCTTCCAATACGATCCTCTCACCTCCAGTTCACACACTCGTTTTACAGAGGTCTGGTTTAAAATCACATTGGGCCAGGTACTCCTATTGTAACTTATTTCTTTCCAAGTAATGCACAGTCCTGCTTATAATTACATATTTGTGTGATTGTTTGATTAATGCCAGTTGTCAATGAAAGGCTTAGTTTAGTGACAATGTTAGTGTCAAATTGCTGTTGTGTGGGGACCTGTAACTAGTACCTACTGACCCCTGGTCTGAAGCTTACTGGTGACTTAGTCAACCAGAAAGTGCTTTGGCTATACAACCCTGCCTTTCTGTACATTATTATTTTTAAAGCAAGCATATATTCACTTCTGTACATAGTGTATCATACCTTAAAAGTCAAATAGCTTTTGTCTAGAATATTGATAAGAGTTCAAATTGTGTTTGTTAGTGAAGAAACTGGCAAACATTAATTTCATAAATGAAAATCAATAGACTAGCTGCATGATATTTCTCCTCTTTTCCATCTGTTCCTTCTCCTATGAAATCAGAAAAAGCTTCATTTTTAATGCAGTGTAATAATAAGGAATATGCTCATGTTCTTCATGTTAAAAACCTTTTATATTTGTAACTTCAGAACTTGTATTTTCAACTTTCAAGTGAAGAAGCTTAGGTGTAAAATGTTCTAAACACTTGTTCAGCCACTTCAGAGCCTGTGACCTCAGATAACTCCTGTCCTAAGTTTCAGGCATTTACATTACGATGATGATTCTACTTACCCTTCTGTATCAGGACTTCACTGCTGTGCTGTAAGGATGCAGTGTTTTCTCATGGGGGTACCCCATATTCAGGCACCATTTCTTCAAGCCTTAGGAGTGGCTGAAATGGAGATAAGTTCAATGAGACATACAGGCAGTGAACCTGTGTTCAACATAGAGCCTAACTCAGAAGAGTTCAAGGAAGAGAAGATGAGGATCATTGGATGAGGTGTCACCCAGAAAGTCAGTATTGCACATAACTGGTGCCCAAGAACATAAGGTTAGTTTGATGAGACATCCTGTTTTGTGTCACTGATGGCCTCTGTCACAGGATGGGACTGTCACAGGAAGATGAATGTAGTCTGAGTAATTAGTGCCAAAATGTGCCCCCATGGATTCAGTTGGGAGTTCCTGGGTCCCTTCCAATTCAAGCCTGAGATAAACTCTACTTTCAGAGTGTCCAGGGTCTGCAGCCCACAGTGTGTGTCACAAGGGAGGACTCAGGGGAACTGGCCAGATTGCTCTAGGAAATGAAATGACTGATAACTCATAGTGTCTGTCTGTTTCCTGCCAGTGGGTGATAAATAAACCTCCCACAGTCAGTCCCTGAAAGACAGTCAATACACAGTCTATTTTGTGACTCTAGATAAATTGCATTCCAACTTTTTTCAAGACTACAACCAATTATCCTTACACACACACACACACACACACCAGTCACCACTATTAGCTATTAGTATTTATCAAGTAATAACAGGGAGCCAAACATTGAGCTAGAAGCACAAAGAAAGTACAAGTTTCCTGCTCCCAGGAGCTTAGAATCTAGATTTCACCTTTTGCTCATACAAATGGTCTTAAGAGCCCTGGCTGGTGGCACAGTGGATAAGGCACCAGTCCGTGAACCCAAAGGTCACTGGTTCAATTCCCAGCCAGGGCACATAAACAGGTTGCAAGCCAGGTCTCCCAGCCAGGTCTCCAGCCAGGTCCGTAGCTGGAGGCGGGTGAAAGGTAACTATACATTGATGTCTCTCTCCCTCTCTGTCTCTCTCCCTTCCCCTGTCTCTAAAAATAATAAACAAAATCTTAAAAACAAAAAAGTTTTCTTTATAAAGAAATAAATAAATGTCCTTAAGAATACTATTATTATTACTACTACTAAGTTAATGAGTACTTACTATGTGGTAGACACTATTTTAAGTGCTTTATGTATTTTATATGCAATCCTCATAATAACCTTTATAAGCCTCCAAGGTGGGTATAATTTTCATACTTGTTATGCAGATAAAGAAAGCAAACAAGAATACAAACAGGTTAGCTAAAATTTGCCTGAGGTCAGAGTTAGGAAGTAGTAAGTAGATCCAGGGTTCAAATCCATGTGTCTGGCTCCAAAGACCAGTGTCTTAGGTGCTTCCCTAGACCAGCAATTCTCAGCCTCCTTCATCTTATGGAATGCACACTAATTACTAGAGTTCTGCAGCACACCAAAAATATATACTTTTTGCCAATCTGACCAAAGAAAAAGTATAATTTTGATTAATTTACACCCAACAGCTTTTGTTGTGTTGGCTGTTGTCTTTTTTTTTTTTTTTTTAACAACCTAAGGGAAAAGAGGTCAGTGCCCCTGACTAAATAGCCAATTATTGAATATTTAAAAAATTCTTTCAGCACCTGGTTGAAAATTGCCATTCTAGACAATCATAGATCTTTTAGTAAATATGTCCTAGGCACCATCCACTGTGCAAAGTTACCTTACACGCAATAGTTTATTTCATGCTCACAATTATGATGAACTTTATTTATAAATGCTTTTCATTTGCTCTCTCCCA
The DNA here is from genome assembly GCA_004026585.1 of Noctilio leporinus. NCBI lineage: Eukaryota > Metazoa > Chordata > Mammalia > Chiroptera > Noctilionidae > Noctilio > Noctilio leporinus. The sequence goes on along the minus strand of PVIW01000347.1, from coordinate 95,246 downwards.
CATTCCTGTAATATCAGTATTATTCTTATCTTATAAGAGAGACACGATCTTCTTCTAGGGTTAATACTGCCAAACTCAATCCTTGATCACTTTTCTCCGAGTTTGACTCCTGCGTGTTGGCATTATATTGTGAAGGCCGCATGGAAGGAAGGCCTTACAAACTCAGAGACTAAAAGTACTCTGAACATAAAACCTCCTAACTAAATGCACATATATAGTAGGTCATGGTGGTAGTCATATCTTAGGCTTATAGCTTCCTTGACAAAGGTCAATTAACCTAAGCTGCCCATCTATTGTCTTTAGAATCTTAGATAGCATACCTTTGAAATGACAGAGTAATCTTTTCCAGACCCCTGAGCACAACCACCAGAGCAGGAGACCCCAGAACCCTCACTGCATCTTGCTCTCAGGCCATCTTTGTGTGCTGCAAATGTACCCACCAATGTAAAAGAAGTGTGTGTCTCTGGCTTACTTTTTATCCAATCCTAGAAATTTCCCTGCTTTGCTTTTTCCCACCCCCTTAACCTATAAATGGATTTCATGTAACCCCTTACATCTCCTTTGAATCTAATGTATAAAATAAGCAGGAAAACCATCATCCACCAGAGTATGTTTTTCAATCCATTGACATTTTGCTTCCAGGAAATTGTTGTCAGTTTGGCTCAAATAAACTCATAAAAATTCCCTACATGTTTGGATGTTTCTTACATCAACACTACTATATTTCAAGAAAAATGCCTTCAAATAATATCCTAGACAAATATTACCCTACTGAAAAGAATAATACTGCCATTCATGTAATGTTTCCCTACTAGCATTTGAATTTACTTGTCTCTTAAGTCTAAGTAATAGTAGGGCAGGTTGTAGATGTTAAAACTGAAGTTCAAAAGATAAAGGGCAGGTCTGGTGTTGTACAATGCTATCCTCACTGACCTCATTTTTTTTCACTAGTTCACTGAAGAAATTAACATGCTGTTATGTTCTGGCATTTGGAGAGATAAAGATGACTAAGATCTCTGTCTTTTTTAAATTAACAATCACAGAAGAGCTGATATTCTTTTTGTCTAAAAATTTTCTTATTGGTCTATGGGTCCACTTTGAACTCCTAGTGGAATCATGCCCATTTGCGAGGTAGGAGAGCCCTCTTGGCCATACTTCATATCTTTTCCTAATTCCTCACCTTTTAAACTTTGACCTTTTCAAGAGACATAGAACTGAATACTTGGCCCTGTGGGGGGAAGCTGGCTCTTCAGCAACGTTCCCACTACCTGGAAGCAGAGAATTCTGGTGAATATTCGAGAACTAATTGGTGAACCAACTGCAGGTCCTGGAAAGGGACTTCGGTTTAGAAGTCCATGGGTCCAACTTTCAGAGAAGCAAATGTGGGAAGTGGATGGGGAAGGTAAACACCCTTTATTGAAGGAACCCAACTTCTGCACTTAACTTGGGGGCAGCGGAACAACCTTGAAGAGAAGAGTTTAGATATTCAGTACGTCAGACATTTAGGTCCCAATAGCGCATTGATGATTAAGGTATTGGTGAAGAAAATAGTGCACAAGGTTTCCCACAGCCTGCAAGGGTTATCCTGTCCCAGGAAGCGTTTCTTCCGCTGGTTCTCTCTAGTTTCAACCACCTTAGACACCAAGAAATGAACGGGGGAAAAAAACCTGAGTTTTAGAGCCAGAAGGTAGAAAAGTTCCATGTCTCAGCCCGTGCAACCTTGGAGATTAATGATTACCAATTCCTGATGTTCTGGGACAGAGCGTGCATAAACGAGAGACCTTGTCACCTGGTCTCTCAGAACCTGCGGAGAAGGGTTCCGGACCAGAGGGGGATGAAGGTCTGGGCTACATTCCAGGCTGCGCCGGGATCTGGGCTGAACGGGACTCAGGGCGGAGAAGCTAGCATGCGCCCATCCTCCCCCGGCGGTGGCGGCAGCCAGGAGGCCGTGCGCCGGCGGGAAGGGGCCTGCAAATAAAAGCGGAGAAAGAGTGCCTTGTTCCGCGGCCCCCGAGGGCTTTCCTCCCCCTCCCAGCGGCCAGACACCCCTGCCCCACCCCCACTGCCCATCCGTCCAGCGGATTCTTTCCGTCCCAGCCCTGAAAGCGTTAATCCTGCCGTTTTTTTCATGCTGGTATTCACCCCCCACCTCCCACCTCCACCGCTCCCTTCCCAAGGTTCCTAAAAAAGGTGCAAAGTTTGGTCCGGAGATAGGGAATGAATGATCAAAGCCAAGCCGATACTTCCTGTTGCCACACTATATATAAAGTGGTGACAGCCCGGGCTGCGGAGACGCACCGAAGCGCGAGCCGCCACAGCCTCCTCCGAGCGCCTGAGGTTTCCCGACCACAATGAACAAGTTGCTGTGCTGCGCGCTGGTGGTAAGTCCCTGGACCAGGGGAAGCGGCCGCTGGAGAGGCTGCCTGCCTCCGGCCCCTCCGCCGACCTCCCCTCGGGTGGATGCGGACGGAGCTCCACTCGCTCCTCTCCCAGAGAGATCGGGGGTCAGTTTGCAGTAGTAGCTCTTTTAAGCTAAATGTGCTTCGCTTAGGGTGTCCCTTTACACTGGGAAGTTCCTGCCGGCTTTATGCAGAAGAGAGAGACGCTGTAGACCTTTCGAGTTTGAGTGATTTTTACCCGTTGTATGTACTGCCTTTCTTTATCTCAGTTAAGACTCTCATGGAGTTCCTACCATCTTTGCTTGGTTAACTTGGACGTGATTATTATTATTAACAATAAACTGGTCCCTTAGAATCAGAGTTAGGGGAAGAGATGTCAGCCTTTTCAAAAACTATTATAATTAGAATAAACTTTGGATACAGTTATATGATAGATACAGCATTAGGCTCATTCTCCACATAGGCAAATATTATGAGAAATTTTGAATAATTAGCATGAGAGAAAAGACCATGTATATACCCATTTCTTAACTGTGCAATTTAATGAAATTTCATTATTAAAATGACTAATTCCAGCTCTCAGTACCAATATAATGGGGAAAATATTGGTGGGCTAATGTTGATTCTGTTCTTCAATATATTTACATAATTGAAATTGAGCACTGCATAGGGCTAGAAGTTATTTTTAACATACTATTTGGAAAAGAATGGAATCTCTGTGACAGTTTAGCTTCTTAAAAAAACAACAGCAGATATTTGACCAATCAGCTGAATAAGATTTGAAGATTATTCTATAGCCAGTGACTTATTTTCTTTATGTCAATAATGTGAGGAATAGATTGACAGATGAATCATTCACAAAAGCATAGGAAAACCCACATGTAGCCTTCATATTTTTTTGATGGTGTTGGAGTAAATACTTGAACTTTGATGCCCAACCCACAGTGAATGGATGGCTAGGAAATTTCTAGGATACAATAAACAAACAAACAAATAAAAGCAAAGTTACTAAAGAAAAGGTAGGTTGATCAAGAGTCCACATACATATAAGTATGCTCATTTTGCCTGCTGCCATGTAAATAAATAGATACAGATATATCTCCACCAATAGGGATACTAGGAAGAACGTTTTAAAAGTAAACTTTTGCTAACACATGTAGAGCATTACTCAAGTCATATTGCCGAATGAAGTTTTTCAAAGTGAACACTTGTGAGCTAGCAATGTAGGTCAAGCAACACTGTATTACCAGCACCCCTGAAGCTTCCTGGGCTTTCTCTATGCCACTATTATATTCATGAACAGAGTAATCAATATTCTGACTCCTGACACCATCCAGGGGTTTTGCTTCCATTTGAAGCAAACTGTATGTAAATGGACTTCGTGTACATTTTTTTGTATCTGGCTAATTTCACTTAAAAATTTATTGTTAGATCATTTTCGTTGTTGGATGTACAGTAGCTTGTCCATTTTTATTGCTGTATAATATTCCATGAAATGTGTACACCACAATTGAGTTAATCATTCTACCCTTTGGCTAATATACGTAATCCTGCTTAATATGGGGATACTTTTGTTCTTCCTAACCTTTACTATTCTGTAAAAGATTAAACTGATGATGTACATATTGTCAATGACTTAGATTTCATAATTTCCACTAAATAATATAAGTACCTAACAATTTGTTTCTCAATAATAAATAGAAAAATGTTTTGATATGTGGTCTGTATAGGAAGAATGATATTTACATAAATAATACTAATTATATAGATGATATGACATTATCAAAAGAACACTTGGCGTTGTCAACGTATCAAATTAAAAAGGAAAGATTTCCCTTTCCCTTTTTGTACTTTCTGAGATTGCCTTTATGTTATAAATGATTGGAGAGGGACGCTTTGTAATTACATATAAAGAGCCTAAATGCCCTTTTGTAAGTACCGAGGTGCAGGTCTAGGAACTGGAAGTGTTACACCTAATACTTTGTACCAGGCTCGCCACTGGGCACTAGCGATGGAAGGAAAACAAGACAGGCACCAGTCCTGTGCCCATGGACATCACTGCGTAATGGAGAAGCAGATAGTGGACAGATAATTGTACAGGTGAGGAGAATAACAAATGAGGAAGTTCTGGGTGACTTGGGAATACAAAAGATCCTGTCTTCTAGGACTTAGAAGGGAAGCTGCAGTTCATTGGTTATCGGGCAGACCAAAATTAAATACCCTAACTTAGTTGATAAATGGTGGTGGGCAAGTTACATTTCTTTTGAGTTTTAGTTTTCTCGGAAATAGGTAGACTGATATGCACACATGCTAGATAACCACGTGAAGTTCCAGTTTTATATGACCCTCAGTTCCTAGCACTGTGCTGGTAGTAACTGTGGGACCATCTGCAACCAAGTGGATGATGCACTTGGTGTTGCTTTAAGGACAGAGGAAGGGCTACTGACTCTTTACCTTGAAGAAGGAACGGAATGTTTCATTGTTGGAGATAAAAATCAAGATGTCTGGAACCTAAGAAGGGAGAGAAATAAAGTTCTGTGGCAAAGTAGAGTTTCAGGCTCTTTTATGAGAGCAGGGGTATGCTGGCAGGCAAGCAGCGAGGGGGCGTGATCACTGAGGTGAATGCCATGCTTCAGGACTTTCTGGAATGCCCACAATGGAATTAAGCAAGAACCCCTCTGCAAGATGTGGTGGTCATGGCATGAAGACACTTCTTTCATGGTTACCCAGGATCACCTGATACACTGAACATTCTGGCCTTGGCTTAGACTTTAACTGGTGGGTGAAACTTTTCATCATAAGAACCAGACCCATCTGTTGGCTTTCTTTATGCTAAGTCATTAGCATAAAGTATTCATTTTATGATACTAAGACTTGGAGGAGGCAGGAGAAGGGTAGGGGGTCATAGGTGCTTTTTGTTAGGACAACTGCCTAATCTGTTGATCTTCCTTTAGTATAATACTCTCCCAGATTTTTGGTTGTTTTGTGGGTTATTTTGGTTTCCTCCTCCAAACCCATGTTGGAGTGCATGTATTTCTCTAGCCCATTTGTTTGTTTAAAGAGAAGAATCACTGTGAAGTTATTAACAGGATCTGACATATGCTCAGCCCCAAACAGCTCTGATCTCTGCCCCTAGCAACCTACCTGGCCCCTGTCACCTGGAAACCTTCAGCACAATTCCTAATATCAATGTGGTCTTTAATTTTACTTCTTAGGTTTAAACCACAGTTGTCACATCCCATGGCTTGGGAAGAAGGCTTTCTGTGCCAGATGTTTTATCCACTGAGGTCCAGAACGAGAGCTGTGGCAGTGTCTCTCAAAGGGACACGCAACCACACTCAGGTCTTCCTTCTCTCCTAGTCACTGACTTGCCTACTGGGTTTTGCTTTAAGCAACCTTCAGCCCCCTGCCTGCACTGTTCCCTTTTCAGAAAGCTTTCTCTAACAAGCATTATTCCCATTAGCACCTTGTTAGCCAACAGCATTTCCTTTAGCTTGGATTTCTCCTTGGTAGCCCCCACCATCCCCCACAAAAACAAAACAAAACAAAACAAAACAAAAAGAGAACTGGGAAGTAGATTGAAAAAAAGTTAGTCAAGACCTTGACTAATGAGGTTTGGCTCTCCCTTATGTTGTTACTATAGAGCAGAGATACCAAAATGGTCAGTGAACTTGTATGTTTTACCTCCTAGGGCACCAGCTCTCAATCATAACAGACTCCTTCCAAGCACTTGTCAAGTAAACCCTTTGTAACGACTCCCTTGCTCTCCTGCAAAGAAATTTAGGAGATATATATATGTGTGTGTGTGTATATATATATATATATATATACACACACACACACACACATACACACATACACACACACATATATGTATATATATATATACACATACATACATACACACACACATACACTTCATTTTTAAAGGTCAAAAACTGGAGCATGTGTCTCACTGGGGCTCAAAGCTGTGATCAGCACTGGCTTTGGTGCTATGGTTTTCTGAAATGGTGAACAAACCTTGCTAAAGTTTTAAACAAAAGCAGAGTACAACCTTCTATCAAATTCTGTGTCATTGAATTCTTGAAAAATTCATTAGGTATAAGAAGCATGCAAAAACCACTTTGTGTCTCTATAAAATGGGATTAGAATCTAGGCTCAGATAATAAAAAATAGGCTTCTTGTTTAGATTCCTTGTATCTATTGTCAAAAGGACATGTGAAAATGTGTGGGACATGAGCTTGTTCTTGTCATTGAGGACAGTCCTCCTGACAACAGAAATCCCCCACAAATTTCCAGAATGTCCAAGGGAGAGCACCACTCTCCTAAAACATAGGTCTCCATCTTCTTCAAGTTTTACCCCTCAGGTCTCCATGGTGCCTGACACTAAGTGGGTGTTAGCTGGGTCAGAGGAGGAGCTATGGTGAGATTTGCTGGTGTGTTGTGTCATCTACCAGCAATTTCTACGGATGTTCCAACAGAATTTAGCTTATTGCCAGAGACTCAGCATTTTAATGTTGGTTTCAATGTGGCTTTAACCTTTTTCTTTTTTTTCTTTTAAGATTTTACTTATTATTTTTTTTAGAGAGAAGGGCAGGGAAGGAGGAAGAAAGGGAGAGAAACATCCATGTATGGCTGCCTTTGACCTGCCTCCAGCTATGGACCTGGCTGGAGACCTGGCTTGCAACCTGGTTATGTTGTCCTAGCTGGGAATCGAACCAGTGACCTTTGGGTTCGCAGGGTGGTGCCTTATCCACTGTGCTGCTACCCAGGGCTGCTTTGATCTTTTTTAAGATATAAATATAACACCCACCCACCTGACTAATATTTAAATATTCTTTTATACATTTTTCACTTTTAAGTTCATGAAAGCCCATTCTCAAGCAAAACAGAACTGGGTTCAAATATTGACCCTTGAAGGCATTACCAAAGCTCAGATAAATATGGTTCTGACAATCCCATCTGGTTAAGTCAGGCATCAAGGGCTCATATTTGTTTTAACGCATTTTATATGTTTGTAAAATGTGTTAATGGAGATACCAAGTAGGCATCTGGGTTCAAAACAATTTGAAACTTAGTAGGAGCCTGAGCTGGAGATAAAACAAATCTAGGTTATCAGAGTAGAGTGGGTTTTTAAAACCATCAGGGGAGAGATGATTTCACATGGCAAGAGAGGAGAGGAGGCTGGATCAGAGCACATTTCTGATACTGATCATCTGGTAAACAAAATGCAAATATGAACAATAATAGCAGCCATGTTTAGAAAAGAAAACAAAAATCAAAATAAAACTTAGCAACCCACACTAGCAGGAACTAGTGGATCGGAAGTCCTAGCAACATCTGTAAACTATCTGCAAGAAGAAAGAGCGAGGTATGGCCAACTTGAAATAGATACAAGGACAGTATTTTTATGTGACATATAATTAGTTTTTGGAACTCAGTACCACAGAATATTTTGGGGTAACTAGCATAGAATGTCTAAAAAAAGAATTCTTTTAGACAGTTGTAAGGGATAAGAATAGTGTTACAACACATTAGGTAAGAAGCTGTGTGGTACCCGCTCCCTCTCAGTTACCTGGCCTGTCTAAATTAACATTTCAAAGGCCAGAATAGTCTACAGACACACTAAAATGGTTTTTCCCAATGACAAGGTGACATAACTTCCTAGGTGTTGGGTAGGTTTTTTTTCACCCCATTTGCACAAAAACACTTGAATCAGCCTGACCATATATGGATGGAGGATGCATAAGGAACTGCAATGTGATTCCCGAAGCTCTTCTAAAAAGGAAAAAAGGAAGGAAGGAAGGAGGAAGAAAGGGTACTGTGCTCTTAATAGGCTTGATTTATTACCTCTTATTGTAATTTTTTTAAAACTTCCCTCTCTCTAAAGTTACAGTTTTAATACTGTGAAAACATTGTTTAATTTCCTTGAGCATCTTCTATGAAAATAAAAAGAAGAGCCTTAGGATTTTCACTTCAATTTAGTCTGTGCCTTTGAAGCATTTTCTACACATGCCTCTTAAATAATCAACTTTAAAATAGAAAAATGGGTGTCAAGATGAATTTAGATTTAAAGCAAGACAATCATTTAAGCTTTGTGATTGCCTTTGGTAAATTCGATTTTCTTCTCTGGTCTTTCATCCAAAAATCTGAATTCTCTTACCATGTAATAATGTTACTTTGTTTTTAAAAATCTATTTCTTTTATCCTTACAAAATATGGATATCAGGACTGTATTCCTTAGAAAGTGCTCCCAACCATTAATTGCCACCACCACCACCACCAAAAAAGTTTGTAATTTAGGAATTCAATTGTGGGACATGCTGACAAAGACACCTCCATAACAGCATGTAAAAGGCAAGAAATCTAACCTTTCACTTTTGCTATAAATTCTGAGGCCTACTCCATGACTTCAATTCTTTGGGATTTACTTTATTCATCTCTAAAATAGGGGTATTAGACCTGTTGCATGTGGAAGGCTTTTTCAGGTTTAAGCTCTGTTGTTGAAAAAATAAATTTTAAAAATGACTGATCATCCTGTATACTACTTAATAACCCAAACATGCAAAAGTCAAATGGATTTATTTAAATAAGGACTTAAATATTTGTATTTAAATACTTAAATATTTAATTTTAATGTTCATATTAAAGTTTTAGAATAAATATTTAAATCAAACTTATTCCTAAAAAAATGTTTTCTAAAAAAAAAAAAAACAACTGAAATTTTGTTTCAGTTGTCAAAATTTGTTCAGCCAAGCTGGTTTCATGTATAAGAAATTCTATTTAAGTCAATGAGATTACATGAGGAAGCAGCTTTTGAAATGTCACCTACGGTTCAATAGAAGGACTTATTTTAGGATCAGAGATTCTTTTCTAACAAAAACTATTTTCCCATTCTAAACAAGTTCTTGTTGTCTTTAACTAGTATGCATAGAAGTCATTAATGTGCCTATCTTTTTTTATGTTCCATTTAGTTAGAAGCCAGGTCCAAGACATTCCCTCAGGACTTACTGAAGAGGTATAATTATGGTCACTAGCAATCTCCTTATTCTCACTGAGCAGAATTTTCTTTGAATTTGAATTCCCAGGAAGTATTTAACAATTGCATATGTTTCTTTAGAATAAATGTCAAATATTCAAGCGGATTAAGCATGATGATGAATAGGTTGGCATGACTATTAATTACTACACTTGACTACTCCACCCAGTTGATGGACAGAAACCTCTGCTCTCCAAATTTTTGCTTCCTGTCTTTTCTTTTAATACTTAGTGAAAAGAAAAAAAAAAAATCAACTCAATTGTGCTACAGTAAAGGTCAACCAAAAAGTATGCATGATGTTTATGGAGCAATGATGATGGAATTAATGCTTTTTCTAAATTGGCCTCATTTCTTCTCCATTACAGAATCTTGGTTAAGAACCTTCTGGTGGGGAAGGGGGTGAAAAATTCTGGCCAACCAGTCTCTTCTAGATTAGAGCATATAATCGCCAGAGTGTGACCTCCACCATTTTGCTCTTCTTTTCCTCCTCCATCAGCCAGCTCTAGACAGCCATGTTCCAAACATTAGTTGTTATATCATCCTAGGTCCTAGACGGAGGATAATGCTAATGGCCTTCAGTGGATCCATTAGGGAAACAGCCTGAATAAGAAATACACCTTTGTTATTTTCAAGCCATTGAGATTTTGAAGTTGCTATTGCAATGGAAAACCTAGCCAGTCTTGACGAATGTAATAGCCAAGTCCCAGTCATATCTCTGGTCCGTGAGTAGCCGTCGTGGAAAAGTGCACTTAAAGATCACAAATGACTAAAGTCTATGGTTTTAGATGACCATTTTAAACTCCTTTTCCATCAAATGCTTTGTTAGCAGGACTCATGCAAGAACCTCTTCTGATGCTGAAAATTCAAAATTTAGGAACTAGAATTACTTCAAAGCTTAGCGGGGCTTCCACATGGTAAGGTAAACATATGTATAACAGGAAACTCTAAATCAAACACCCTATTCTGTGAGAGGATGCAAACGGGAAACATGTTTTTTTCTTTCCACTGATTCCAACTGACCCTTCCTTTGTAGGGGTCCCTTGTCTTTGTCTTTCATCAGAACAACTTCAAGCCATTTCAGCGAAGCCCAAAGCAGGAAACCATAAAACCCAATGACACCATTCTTAGAATATGTATTATATATGAAAGTCACACAGTGATTCACTTAATTTTAATAAAAATTCCCTATCACGTAGAGGGTAGTATCTATTTTACAGACAAGAAAACTGAGTAATTTTCCCTCAGGTTGCTTACCTAGCTGAGAAGGTTTTTACTGCCCTGTAGCAGCTGAGGTCTAAAAGTTACTGAGCCCAGTGAAAAATACCCATAAATCAGAGCTAAGCCTCTGTGGGTACCTTCAACCCAGAGCTCTCCTCTCAGCTGGGGTTAGGAATGCCCCAGGCTGGGGCTCAGGAGAGCCAAATGATGCCAATGGATTTTTTGTTTCTTTTTCTTCCTATGGCTCCAGGGGGTCACCATGTTTTTTTTCTTGTTTGTGTTGAAATTAAATGCCTGGGCCTCTTAATTGGACATGATTTCCAAGCCATCCAGATTCCTTGGGGAATAGAGCATGAGACAAATACTTATGTTTTAATAGGTTACTAGACAGTATAACTCTAAGGAAGCCAGGGTGAGCAAAAGAAGAGTAAGGCAGGAAATGAAAGAGAACAGATTCAAGGAGGTGCATTACTAAGAAACTGCTGCTTCATACAAAGTGTAACTAATTGCTCAGTCTCAGAGAGAGGTTATGTGAACTATTTCAGGATGGGAGAGGGAGAGGAGTGTATTCACAAGGATGGATAGGTGGATGGATGGATAGATAGATAGAGAGATGTTAGATAGAAAGAATGGCCAGCCTTTAAAAAAGAGTTTATTTGATTCAGAATTATGAGGACATGTCCAGAAGCAAATTCACAGTAGATTGAGAAACTGTTCTGGAGAATGACAGTTTTGCAGTCCCTTTTATGCATTTATAATCAAAGGAGAAAAATATAAAGAAGGTGCATGAAATCCATAGGTGATAGATTAAGGAGGGGAAGGAAGAACTCCAGGGTTGGATAAAAAACAAAAGGGAGAAGCACACACTTGTTTTACCTTGGTGGCTACAAGAGAATTAATAATTAACATTCACTGCACACAGAGATGGTGTCTCAATGAGGGATTCTGTGGTCTCTTGCTGTCGGGCCTTCAAGGAGTCTAGAACAGAAAATTACTCTTGACATTTCAAAGGTATGTTATCCCAGATGCATAAGAACAATGGACAGGTCTCAGTGAAGGACAAGTTGACCTTTGCTAAGGAAGCTCTGGGCCTGGAATGTGACCACCCCCCAAGTCAGGAATTTATGATTAGATCATCCTTTGTGGTTACTTTTGGTCACTAGGCTGTCAGGTTTGCCAAGTAGCCCTCTGAGCTGTCAGGTTTATTATATAGCTCCCTTTTTTGTTGTTCTAGATACATAGATAGGTAAAAGACATCCTACTGAATTTTACATTGTGTTGGAGTTGATCATTTATATGCCTACCTCCTTCATAAGACTGTATGTAAGTCTCCAGAGGGAAGAATCCATTGTTAAAGGCTTAGAATCACAAAGAAGTGGATTTGAATCCCAGCTTAGAATGTGTGAACTTTGCCAAGTCACTCAATTTCTCTGGGCATCAGCGTCTTCATCTGTAAAATGGGTATAATCCTCTCTCTTCAAAGATGGTTTAAGGGAATGGATGATAATAGCAAGTGAAGAATGAGCTTAAGTCTAGAAGCCACTGTATAGCACTTAGCTGTTATTATTCATCAGACCACACAGGGTTTCTAGTATGGTGCTTCACATGTTGTAGGCATGTAGTAAATGTCCACATGTTTGAATCAGATCCAGTTTATTTCATTTCTGCTTTTAGTTTCTATTCCATTTCATAGCCATCATGGTTTTTTTCTAAGTTTCGCCAGCTGCCCTCAACCATGTATTGATTGGGCTTCATCCAGGTCATTAGCAACCAAAAAAGATTCATAAGATGATATGAGCCATGTACTATCTTCAAAGGAAAACAGTGTAGAAATACAGTGGAAATTCAAAATTGATGTTTAAAACTCTCTACATACTAAATGTATTGCCAATTCTGGGCCCCAAATGCCAGGGACTATAGATGAATAACTGTAGCATTTCCACCCTTATCATGCTTATTGAGTGGGCCCAAATGGACATGATGATAAGGAAAATCACAACCAGTCCCCCTGTTGAGTTGAAGTTTGTAGAACTGATGTTGTATCTTAAATCTAGGGATCTAACAGAAGCCCAAAAGAAGAAATCTTAAGATCTGAGAGCCAAAATATACGAGATTTCTACATACATTCCTTAGAAAGTTTTAAGTGTTTACTGCATTACAAGTTTTTTTTCTTTCAGAGATTTTGTTCCCTCTTATTTAATAATCTGTCAAATGTTAATTGTTTGTAATGCTCCCTGGAAGCACCAAAGTCACCATAAATAAACCTGTCCTGACAATTCTGGTTGATTCCAAAATTAAACAAGTTACTGCTAATTAATGTAAAAGTCTTCAAACAACTAAAGGAAAGTCTGAAGGGAACCAAAATATTGTGTTATTATTATTATTATTATTATAGGGAGGAGAAGGGAGGGAGAAAGAAAGGAAGAGAAACATTGCTATGAGACAGACATCGATGGCTGTCCCAACTTGCAGTCCAGGCATAAGCCCCTGTTAGGAATTGAACCAGTGACCTTTTGATTTGCAGGACGATGTCCAACAAACTGAGCCACAAGGGCCCAGTGGGGACAAAAGAAAAAACAAAAACCAACACAAACAAACCACACATTTCAAGTTAAGTTTTTCTTGTAGACTGTTCTTCAGCCCCAAGGAAAGCATAATAGTGTAAAATTTATCTGAGTGATTCATCTAACAAATCATAATTGCTTATGTTTTCTTTTCTGCTAGTCTAGCAAAAGATATTGGCAGCAAATCAGTTCTGTATTAATGAATAGATTTAATTCCCCTGCTCTTAATTCCTACCTACAGACATAGGCCTGCACCAGGCAACTGGCTCCTGTGGAAATGATGAAGCATGCTAGACCCTCAGGTGGGGAACAGGCAGGGCTGATAAACCTCTCAAATGAACCACCTGCTCTTTTCACACCTTGACCTGTAGAAGGGAAGTTACATACAAATGGAATAGTTTGGGCAAAAATGAAAGACCCTTTTAAAAAAATCTTCCTTTAGACAAATTGTCATCACTATCATTTTACGGAGGAGAAAATTACAGATTTTGTTGTGCTTGTCCTCACAAATTTATCCTTTGCTTGTGGATATTTACCTGCATCTAAATAGTCTTCAATAATCCTAATTACACATAGTAGGTCTTCATTCACTATATCTACTGGGCTGAATAAAACTAAATTAGCTATATTGAATACTTGCTACCTGTGAGACACTACACTAAGCATTGAAGGAGCATGGAGACAAATACTTTTCTATTAACGCCCTTGGAGGAAATCCCTGGAAACTGCCTTGAAACATTTAACCTAGACCAGGAAAATGATACCAGTTGGAAAAATCCTGAAACTGATTTTAAAAACAATTCAGAGATGCTTTTTCTGGAGACAGTTAAGAACAGGGTAGATAACCAGCTTATGGTGCATTTTAGGTGTGTTACTTCTTACTGGACAAAAACCTTGAAAATATCTCCAGAAATTAATCCGAGTCAAATGTCTCCCCTTTCTCATATTCTGTGTAATTAGCTTATATATAATAATGCCTGATACTTGCCTGGGACTTTATTTTTTTTAATCAAGTTTAGTTGTGTCTTTTAATTCATCTAAAATATCACACTTGTATAAGGATAGCATCCTTTCAGAGGATTATTCTCACTTTAGAGGTAAGATATTCTTGTTTTACAGGTAAGATAGTAGCCCAGGGTTAATAACCTGGTGATCTAAAGGGGTTTGGAACTTTGGGGTGCATATTCTAAATGCAGGTGCCATGCTGAAAGTTCTCTTGTCAATTCACATTGATCTAATTAATTGCTATGCTATATATTTTGTAGATTATTCATTATCCATTCAGTATTCTTGAAATTCTGTGATAGCTTTACTTTTTTAAAACCTTTTCTCTTTCATCCCATCCTGCAAATGTTTGTAAGTCCCAAAGGGTTAACATTTTTGTACTTTCTGTTTGTGTACAATATCATTGGGCAATGCCCTCTGATCTCTTTGCTTCTAGAGTCATTTATGTGCTTATAACCACAAATGCTGTGTGCTTAGCTGCATTTCTGCCCAGAATTCTCAGTGCCCATATCCATTTGAGTCTCATGGATGGGAGATGTTCCAAACTAAATTCATTGTCTTTCTTCATAATCCTCTCCTCTCTCTTTTGTCACTAATTAATGGCAGCACTACATACCTAATTGTTAGAATTCATGGGCATGTTCTTCAACTGCTCTTTCTAACCCTCTCCCCACCCCCTGCCCAACGTAGTCAGCCAATAACTGACCAGCTCTATCCCTCCCTCTTCCCCATTACTGGTGTCTAACTTCAGCTTCTCCTCATTTCTGAACTGTTTCTCCATTGAGTTTTCCCTTAGTTCCCCTTCTGCTTTCTTCTGCAGCCAATTGTTGTGCAGTGATTTATGAGTATTTTACATCAGGCTTGGCTTTTAGATGAATGTTCATACAAAACAGGAACATTAACTTATTCGACTCCATCGCTTAGCAGTGTTTCCACAACACTGCTAGAAATTGTTTCAGTAAGTGTTTGGGAATGAATGAATAAATGAGTTATTTAAGGACTGGAGAAAAGTGCAAAGGAACTATAGCACTATAAGACTATTGAAAATCAAATAAACTAACCTCCATAGGGGAAAAAAGGGCCTTTTTAAAGCATTTGGATGAAGAGCCAAAGAATGAATACGTGAATGAGTAAAGCCCTACAGATGCACCCCAAAGCTACCAACAACAAATATTGCTTTACCTCATAAATTTACTTAAAATGTTCTATTCCATTCTGTAACAGGCTTTGATTAAAAATATTGAAAGAAAGTTATTATTATTATTTTTTTTAAAGTAAGCTTTATAGTTCACACTACAAGAGCTCTTTAGGAAACTCAGCATGATATACTCATATATCTTGAAGGTTTCCTTTCTTGGCCAAGATGAGCTATAAAATGGCATGGTTTCCCAGCTGACCAGTTTACCTAACTCTGGATGGTCCTCAAATAGTTTTCTGCGGCAAAGATCATGCCAAGGGATCACAAAAGGAACTCCCAAACCAAGTAGTTATTTCAAGCTCTGCGTGGGCTCCTTTTAATGAATTTTCCATAAATGGAAACCCACTGGGTCACTCATGGTTCTGCATGCCAGAGGGCAAGCCCAGCAGAGTATGGGGCTGGCTGCATTGCATAATGCAAAAACAAACTGGCTGCAGGAAGTGTTTTCTCCTTCTGTCCTTTAGAAAGAAGCATGCACCAATAGAATGCTGTAGTCAAGTCACTTATCATCTGAGAAAAGTTCTTGGTAGCTTTGGGCAAGAGCTAGGCTTAACACAAAGAAAGAGAAGTCAGGGTCAGTGCACCTGGACTTCAGGAGGCTTTGGTCCATCCTCTAACTTTCATGATCTCCTCATTCTATGGCCTTGAGTCTAAATGAAAAATGAGCACATTAGGGTGACTTTTGAACTGCATGAAGGCTATAGCATAAGTGAGTGCATTTGGTAAATGTTAAAGGATTTGGACCAAAAATTGTACTTTGTGACACATGCTCTGGGTTTGAACTTGGCCTCCACTAATTCTTATGACCTGGCAGGGTTAATTACTCATTCTAAAATTGATTTTTGTAGTTGGCAGAGACTTGATGGTAATGGTAAAACATCCTCAAGTATGCACAAACCAAAATACTATAAAGGTTATTTTTTAGTTCACTGCCTGGCATAGACTATTTGAGATTAAGAATTATGAGGTTAATTGAAAAGTCTATTACATTTTTTAATAAGAAGAATTATACACATATCTTAAATGTTTTATTTAAACATTTAAATAAATATTTTAATTAAATACTTGCTTGTCTATATTTTGAGATCTGACCAGGGCCTTTCTTGGAATTTGTGTTTGCTAACATCAGACTCCATGCTACCTTTGTTACAAAGCCCTTACCTATAATGCATAGCTCATTCATTTTATTTTTAGTATTTAAAGATATTTGTGAAATAAATTGATTATATAATCCTTCTAGATGCTTTCACCTTTTTGTTTTTACAATTGTCCCAGCTACCTCAAATTTATGGTAGGTTTTTAGAATTAAAAAAAAATTTTTGGCCTGTGAACCCAAAGGTCACTGGTTTGATTCCCAGCCAAGGCCCATAACCAGGTTGCAAGCCAGGTCTCCAGCCAGGTCTGTAGCTGGAGGCAGGTGAAAGGCAACCATACATTGATGTTTCTCTCCCTCTCTGCTTTTCTTCCTTCCCCTTTCTCTGGAAATAATAATTTTTTTTTTAATCTTTAATAAATAAATAAGATTTTGTAGCTCATTTTTATCAAGTCATCCCCAGAGCATTCCATGTATTTTATATAACAAAATGATCATTTTTTCCACTCGTATTTATTGATTTACGTAACAGTTAATGGAATTACCTAATGGTAGTTATGTGAGAGAGTTTGCAGATCATACTATATTCCAGCATAAGCAGATTCAGCATTAAATACACAACTGACTGACTTGTTAAGCATGCTACTCCACTGGCCAGGGCACACAGGAGTGGCATTCGAGACGAGAAGGCGGCACTGAGAATTCTGCGTGCTGGTGCATCGCATTGCCTAAGTTTACAGAGGAAATGGAAGGCACAGGTGACTCTGAAAAGTAGAGACTGGTTGAGTTTCTCAGTCACAAGGGGTTTCACAAATAAAGCAGTGACGAAAGGAGATAGGAAAGGGGTGAGAGCAAGGCATTTGTTTCCAAGCTTACTGGCTAATTAAGCCCTGTCAAACCACAGATTACGACATAGATTTAGAAAAGACTTTAGAGAACAATGCATTCATCCCACCCACCACCTTCCCACAAACCCACCTTATGCTGACATTGGATAGAGGAGGAAAGATGTTGGGTTTTTAGATAGAAAATTCTTTAACACTGTCCAACATTAAACATGAAAGGTGAGAAGAAGGGTGACACTATTAAAGATGAAGCCTTAACGTCCTTTCAAGAAAAGAGGGCTGGGGGCTTCGGGAAAACTTCCTGGGCTGGTGGGAAGCACCAGATGGGGGACTCTTGTTCCCTTTAAGAGCAAGTGGTTAACACCAAGGATAACAGACAGATAGGAAAGGGAGGGAGAGGGAAGAAAAACTGGAGAAAAGATCCCATTTACTGTTCTCTTCTCAAGTCAAACATTAAACACTAAAAACAATGTCCTCTTCTGCAAAAAACACTTCATGCTTCTATGCACATGTCCTGGCTTTTGCAGATGTTTTTCAAGGGTTATGCAATTTACACAGAAAAATGTTTTGAACTCTTCATAGATTTTAAATATTATTAGCTGGTAAAGAAGATATTGCTAGTGTTAAGACACTATTTTCCTATGGCATCTTTTCCACTGAATTTCCAGGAAATGCAAAGGAAAGTAAGAGAGAAAACTGATGAAGAGTTCTATTAATCTTGCCCATCCTCTGTACAGTAACTGGTTCCAGAAATTTTATGTGGGAATTGGGGCTAACCAGAGATTGAAACCTAAACATCCAATTTTGGCCACACAGAGTTCTGCCTTTTTACCAAAGTGGAAAATTTTCAAGTAAAACACAGAGGCTCGATGGAACTGAACTGAAAACTAGCCTGCAGTTCCTCAAGGCTTTTCTTTTTTTTTAAATACATAGTATAATTCTACACAGTGGCCTTGGAGAAATTGCCTTCACTAATACAATTGCTCTCTGATCCTTAAGTCAACCTTATTTGGTTTTTTTCTCTGCGGATTCCTTTCACCTCAACTTCCCTGTATTTTGAAGAAAAAGGTAACTGATTCCCAAAGCAGGGTTTCTGGAAACCAACAGTGTCATGTCCAATTACCTAGAAAAATACAAATCGAATCAGCATTCTTGGTCCTTCAGTGAGGAACACAGGCATCGTCTGTGGGGTTGTCCCAGCTCATCCTCATCACTTCTTGGGAAGGGAGATTGGGGTCAACGATAAACAAGCAGGCACAACACAACGACACTGAGATAGGGAAGGGGCATGATGGGAAGCTGGGCTGGGGGTGGTGTCAGGACTCCTAAGCTTCCCAGGATGGGGCTCACTGAGCAGTAAGTAGCATGCAAGACTGGCATCTTAAAAGAAACAAACTCTTCAGAAATAAGCAGCAAGAGGAAAAAACTATTTCTCATTTCTTTTGTTGTCTTTGCAAGTTGCACAGGAAAATGTTATTTCCTAGCATTGAGGATTTTAGAAACAGCTGAGCCAAATCCACACGAAGGGCCTTGAAAAGTATTGCATCATATATTCAAATGACCAAGAAGCAACGAAGTCATTACTTCTTGCTTTGTTTCTTTTGAAAGACTGATTGGTGCTCACTTTGGCAGCACCTACATTATAATTGGAACGATACAGAGAAGGTTAGCATGGCCCCTGCGCAAGGATGACATGCAAATTCGTGAAGTCTTCCATATTAAAAAAAAATATTGATCACTACTTGCAATTATTTATATCTTCTCTGCTGTCTACCTCCTTGCTAGATGGTGAGCTTCTGAAGGCACAGACCATTTTTGTTCTGTGCACCACCATAAGCTAAGTATGTTTTCCAGTGCCTGATGTGCAGTAGGTACTCAATAAATGTGTGCGGAATGAATAGGTTCCATCTATTTCTCAAAGATGTTGAGCAAACTGGTACTTTCACCCAATTCCGGTTTATTTCTTTCTTCTAATGTCCACCTGCTCCAACTGATTCAATGAGAAACCACAGGGAAATTTAAGAACATTTTCCCCCAAAAATCTCAGGTTATGAAGGTATCTTGAGAAGACGACCCAAACAGTGATGACTTCGCACTATATTCTATGTTTGTTGGTTAGGAGTCCTTCACATTACAATACTCTAAAATCTTCTCTTGGATAAAAGGTCCATGGCCCTAAATGAGATGTTTTGTCTTTTTCTTCTACGTTATCAGCTCACATCAGATTCAGTCAGCCCTGATGCTTGTGTTCCAATAAGAAGTGAATGAAGTTAGTCAGATCAAAATGTCAAAGTGCTTATGTAAAGAGCCGTCTTTACCTTTGTCACTCCTAGGTCCAAAGGGAGTGCTATTTTCCTAGTTTGGCATGCTTTTCCCAGGTCAAGGGGTTTCTGTGAAATTTCCTGAGTTCTGCGAAAAGAGTTTGGAAAAATTTATTATGTTTGGTCTGCCACCTCCACAAAGCCTGAAAATAGTCACTGTTGCTCCCTTTCCCAAAAAACAAATAATAAAAACCAAACAAACCACCCCCAATGCACAAATAACACTATTTCTTGAGCGTGTGTTTCCCGTAATTAGTATGAAGAACTACTTCAGTGCTCCACAGAAGACCCTTTGGGATTTAGAATACAAGATGGAATACCTAGATAAAGCTGCCCACCCCAGCAACACCCTTGCTCGAAAAATCTGCCCACTTTTCCTCCTTCTCCCCTTCCTCCTCCTCTTCTTCCTCCCCTTCTTCTCCTTTTCCTTCTCCTCTTCCTTCATTTTCTTGTATAGACTTCTTTCTGCCATATGTGTGGATACTTATGAAACCCTGTCTGCTGCTAAAGTTTTTCCCAGTTAACCTAAATAGAGGTGGTCATTTGGGCCATGTGATGTTCTGGAAGAAACATCAATCTTAAAATGCTAGGATTCTTTTTAGTGGATCACAGGCTTCATGAAGACAGAGATCATATGCCATACTCACCAGCATAGTCTTCTACATTCCTGGGGAGCATTGGGTACATATCTGTGGGATGAAGGAAGGAAGGATCAGAACAACTGTTGACGTAATCATAATTTGCACAACTTCCCTTCTTGACTCCACTACATCTTTGGAATCATTTAGTCATAGAATGAATCAACTATAAGGGAGATATCATCTAGTCCTAATCATGACTACTGTGATCTCCTCATTTGAGTATTGTAATTGTCCCCAACCTCCATTTTTTACAACACTTTTCTTCTGACATGTAATTTACTTCGAGTTTGTTATTTTCTTACTCCTCCAATTGGACTGTAAACTCCACAAGAGCAGGGTTTCTTGCCTGTTTTATTCACTGTTCTCTCCCAATGGTCCAGAACAAGGCTTGGCATATATTAAGGGCTGAATAACTATTTGTCCAGAAAACAAACAATAGAATAATTTTTGAGAGTTGACTGCAGGAGTTTTTCTTAAATCCCCAACCCAGTTCCTCATGTGTGGAATAAGGATATTTAGGGATGTGGATCCTAGGAATCTACAATTTTATCAAAGAGGGTGGTAGGGCTCTTCTGACGACCTTAGTTCTTCCAACTTAGTCACCTAGAAATAATCCTGAAGTCTAGGGAAATAAAGGATCCTTGAGGCATGTTGGCTATTTAATAGTCACCGAACCGTGGCTGTACCTTTTCTAATGAGCTGTGTACGCCAATGATCTGTTAGCTGGATTTATTTAATATAGGTGCACTGTCATCACTATCTTGGTCTTTGAGATTAAGCTGATAGAGGCAAAAATTATGGTCTCAAACTTACTTTGTGGTGCCTCTCAGAAGGCAGGAAGTTCCTAAAGGACCCTTTGATGTCTTTGCACAGAAGAACCACCATAGTTCCATGGTAACATGCCACTATTTTCCTTCTTCTTTTAGTTCCTGGACATATCCATGAAATGGACCACCCAGGAAACCGTTCCTCCAAAATACCTTCATTATGACCCAGAAACCTCTCGCCAGCTGCTGTGTGACAAGTGTCCTCCAGGAACCTACCTAAAACAACATTGTACAGCAAGGCAGAAGACCGCCTGCGCCCCTTGTCCTGACCACTACTACACGGACACCTGGCACACCAGTGACGAGTGTTTTTACTGCACGCCAGTGTGCAAGGAGCTACAGCACGCCACGCAGGAGTGCAGCCGCACCCATAACCGCGTGTGCGAATGCGAAGAAGGTCGCTACCTCGAGGTGGAGTTCTGCTTGAAGCACAGGACCTGTCCCCCTGGGTTTGGAGTGCTGCAGGCTGGTATGTGTCGGCTTTCAACGGGCCACAAAATTAATGACGATTGTATAAAGTCCAGTCGTAGGGAAATTTAAGGGAACACTTCTGTCTGATGATATTACAGGATAGCAAATTTCAAAGGTAATGGAACCTGCTAGGTACATACTAAGTGGCTGGCTCACTGCCAAACGACCCTCTCTCAGAGGAATACTCTGCAGCTCTAGGGCAATTTAGTGACAAGTTTCAAATGCAGCAAATTGCTCTCTAATGAGATGAGGGATGGATTGCCTTTTTAGAGGGACAGTCTCTGAGTTGCAGTGTTTATAACAGATGGATACCTTTATGTTTCTCTTCAGCCTGGACAACTTCAAACTGCGATGCTTTGTGACAAAAATCAGAAATCTTAACTGATGCCAAGATAGTAGTTACTCTGATATTGAAGAGGCTCTAAAGTGCTAACAACGAACAGTTATGATTTACAAAAAATGGGAATGGGGAGGGGAAATGCATTTCATTATAGAAAAAATAAAGCTAGGTCTTCCTTTTGGCACGGGAACTGAGTATCTGAGAAGATAAAGATGGTGGCAGTATCTCATCAGTGAGCTTATTCTTTACCTTAGACAAAACCAATAGTCAAGCAAGAGTCAGTGCTTGCCTGTAAACAAAGTACCTTCTCTTTTTGCATTTTGAACAGTGTAGGTTAAGGCCTGTGTGTACTGAATTTTTTAAAGCTGCAACCACATCTTTTTTCTGCCACATTCACAAAGCTTCCATGTAGTCTCATAGCTTGGGAAAATTAACAGTAAATCACATACTTTTCTGGAGGAAATAGTAATCAGTATAGATTTTGCTTACTCAGTTTGAAGCAGTATTTCTCAGCCTTTGCACCATTGGCATTTTGCGCCGCAAAATTCTTTCAGTGGGCAGCGGTCCTGGGCATTGTAGAGTGTTTAGTGACCTCCCTGGTCTTGTCACCAGATGCTCCTCCTACTGTGATGACAACCAACAGTGTCTCTGGACATTAACCATTGTTCCCTGATGACAAAACTGCTCCTGGTTGACACTGGTTTAGAGGATGCTAGTTATTTGTAACTATTTTAACTTTCAGGAGTTGTGATATATAGAGTTCTGAATTATTGGATGGCAAATACAAAGCAAACATATTCAAAACTTGAAATCTATTGTTTCCCAAGTTGTGAATCTGGTAAAATTAATCACAGTAGGTGAAAATTGCATCCAAGTCCCTTAAAATATCTCAGTGTGAGTATTTGAGGGAGAAATTGGTGACTTTTATTGGATGATACTTTGGGACTCAAAAGCTAAGGCAAGTTGTAAAGGGGAAAAGCCTGTCCAACAAAAATAAATTCATTTCACTTCAATTCAGTAAGTTGTATATGTGGAAAAAATTAATGCAGGGACCAGGCAGCTTGGAAATTAGAAAGCTTTAAAGAAAAATGGAAGTAGCAAAGATTTTTCTCACATAAGCATGGAAATTTGTCTGTGGAATGAAGTAAGTTGGCAGCCAGAGGAACAGCACAAAGAGGCATGTGAGCATTTTCTTCTGTGGCACCACAGTGGGGTCTATTTCCCCCTCACTCCCTGGACATGCACAGGGTAGTTCATCATGGGCAGTAAGAGGTTTTCAGCTGGAAGAGAAGGAAGGGCTGTGCAATGCTCTTCTAAAAAGTATTTAATAACCATTCTTTTGTCTTGTGTTTTTGATGTCAGATTGTCTTCCTTTATACTCACTTCGTTAGTCTCACCATTCTTATGTCATTATTTATGGCTAGCATGGTGAAGTCCCCAACTATAGGACCAATTCCCTCTCATCATTATGATATTTGACATTTGGCATGCCAGATTATATCTTTATGTTTCCATTTATATTAATAAGGCAAAATAATTTATGTAGATGGATGAATCTTTCTTTATAAAAAGTTCTATCACTTATAAAACATGGAAGCCCTATTGAGCAAAGTTGTTATACAAGGCCTCCAAAAACATTAAGAAACTTTCCTTCTATAATTCTTGAACATTTTTTGTTAAAGCACTTTAAAGTTTCAGCTACCTGAAAGAATGTCATATCTTGTACTGATGACTTTATTATTGGGATGCATGCAAAGACCCAATCCATCAATGTGGAGCTGAAGAATGATAAGTTTTTCTTTGTGCACTTGACTTGCCAGAACACGTGGCAGTTGGCAAAGGGAGACTTGGATCCAGAAGTTCAAGTCCACTTATTTCCAGAATATTAGCAATAAGAAAATACCATGAAATCCCTGCCCAAGTATCTTCACTTAGGGTATTGTAGAATTTGGTGTGCAGTTGAATGTCATTTAAAAAGAGGAACATAGTAAGAAAGTACATTTAAAAAAAAAAAATTCTCCTTTGTAATTTGGTTCCAAAGATCTTGTCACTGCAGTGCTGGAAGTAGCATTTAATATGTGAAAATTTCCTGCCTGTGATTTCTCACCTGCTCTATTTTTTCTATTAGTCCTTCCTCATTTTTACTGGTCAATGTATCGTGCTAGAAGAAGCAGGAGATGAAACTGGAACCAAACCATTTTGTTTTCTTGTGTCCTGGATTTGATAACAATGAGATGCAAAAGTTCAAATGTTTAATAACTGAAGTTTATTAACTTTCTGTAGCTTTCCTTTGTTCCTTTTGCACTTGTTATCTTGCATAAACCAGAACTGGCTGATAAAAGCTACTTTTGAATACTGAGATCTAAATCTGTTCAACTAGCTTACACTAGATGGAGGTATTTTCATATGCAAATGCACTCGAATGTACGGTTTATCCATGAATAATAGAGTCAAGGGTTTGAAGGTATTTATTTTTAATAGCATCTTTCATTGTTGACTGGTGCAAGTTGGCCTACCAATGATTTCTTCAGATTTGTCAAGTATTTTTCCACCATGAAATAAAATACCCTTGCAGTCACCCTTCCCTGAAATTTTAATGACTAGACTCTTAAAACTCAACAGTTTAAGCAAACAATATATCATCTTCCATTTACTGCGTAGTTTAACTGTAGGCTTACGCTTTTGAGTCAGCAGCCAACTTTATTGCTGCCTTCAAAAGTTTATTATAGTGCTTAAATCTTTACTTCTCAAGGTTAGCATACTTATGAGTCGCGTCACAATTAGGATTCAGGAGAAAAAGGACTTCGGTAGGAACAGATCAGAATTGAACACCGCAGCCTGCAGTGGGTACTGATTTCAGAGAATAATAGCGTGGCAGTTACACAACATCTATCTTGATGCTTTTCCAGGATAATTGTGGGAAGAATATGGTGGACAACACTACCGACATTGTAGTGCACCCAGGACTAATGAATGCTTTCCCTTCTTTCCTTCATTGCACATTTCAAAAGCACTTGGTGGGTGACAGCAAACGAACCTGTGTTTGTAACGCTAGGGAGGGAGAGTTCACCTACAGGGTGAACGGGAGAGTTTTGTTCTGTGTGTCTAATGGAGTGAAAAAGAAGCCTGCCTGAAGTTGGGTACAACATTAATAGGAAAAATGTGGAAAAATAGCCATTAAAACTAAGTGAAAAGTCTTGATAAAACTGTGTTGAGGGTATCTGCTGCAAAAGTGAGGAGAAGGTGCTAAAGTCTTTGGTCTTTTCTTTAGGAACCCCTGAGCGAAATACGGTTTGCAGAAGATGTCCAGATGGGTTCTTCTCCAATGAGACATCCTCAAAAGCTCCCTGTAGAAAACACACAAATTGCAGTGCTTCTGGTCTCCTCCTGACTCAGAAAGGAAATGCAACGCATGACAATATATGTTCTGGAAACAGCAGCTCAACTCACAGATGCGGAATAGGTAATTACTGATCAGAGTATCAGCCTTTATGCCTCCTCTAAGTTGAATACAGAAGACCCTCTGACCACCTCCTTTGTTAAACTCACATTTTCCCTTTCTTGAATTTTCAGCAGCTATTCTATTCTAAGACTGTTCACTGTGCATGTGCATCCTTGCTAAAGCCACACAGTTCTTCAAAATGTCCTCATTTTCTTATGGATCATGATCTAAACCCTGATGTTCTTTCTGTCACACTTGGAACAAATATTACCCATGGAGAAAAGGGCGGTGTAGAGATTATGTCTGAAGCCAAATGAGCAGAGTACAAACTGCAGAGGTTTTTGTTATGCATTTTTTATCACTTTTACGAATACCTGTATTATTTTTTTAAAGATTTTTATTTATTATTTTCAAAGAGTGAGGAAGGGAGAGAGGCAGAGGGGGAGAGAATTATCAATGTATGGTTGCCTTTCACCTGCCTCCAGCTACAGACCTGGCTGGAGACCTGGCTGGGAATCAAACCAGTGACCTTTGGGTTTGCAGGCTGGCACATACCCACTGAGCCACCAGCCAGGGCTGAATACCTATATTATTAACCCAAGCACAAGTTGGGTTAAGCAGCATGGTGATAATACAACAACAATAAAATTAAATTAAAAAAAAAAAAGAAGCATAATGACATAATTTGATGACAAATTAGAAAGGTAAAACTGGCTCTTTACCTATGGTATTGCTGTTCCTATTACACAGAAGTGCCAGTTCCTCTTGCCTTAAACTCTTTATTCAGAAAGGTCACTAGCTCTGAGCTCAAGTTATCCAAATGTATCCCATGTTGATGATGACACTAATCAAATTGGTGTCCTCACCCTGTCACTCCTACCACGAGACTAATCTCACACCTTCTGCCAAGGATTCATTACGCCAGCGATAATCTGTCTTTTGCATTTAGCTAAACAACATCATGAACCAGCCTCACTCTCCCGAGCATCTATTTGCACTACACAGAAGAGTATGAAGCAGAGGAATGTGAATTGGGAGATTTAAGGGTTTCAATTCAGTCCCAGGGTTTTTTCACTGTGTAACTGAAACCCTGAACAAGTTAGCCTTTCTACACTCTTATCCAAAGCATGGAATAAGGGAAGGGGTAGTAAGAGGAATGACTTCAAACTTTAACATTCTCTTTCAATACATTTGAAATTTTGGTTTCATTATCCAGCGAGCATTTTGCTGGGTACTTTGCTATATGGACTTCAATCTTTACACAAAATGCTATTAAGGCTCCTCAAGTTCAATACAGGGCAGAGTCAGTATTCAAACCCAGACCTGATGAATCCAAAGACAAATCCAAAGATGAACTCTTAATCTGTGGGACCGCTGGGATATATTGACCTTATGCAGACATTCAAGCCGTTTCACCTCTTTTCTAAATGACATGGAGTTTTGTGTGTGTGTGACTATTTTCTCATTTAAGATATGCATATACATTTATATATCGTCTTATTCTGAAAGGTAAACTATGTGTGTATGTACAGAAAATAATACAGTATTCCAGGTTACTTCCAAACTCCTTTCAAAGCAATGATTATATTTGTTTTGGCACTGATCTTGAAGTATCCTGTGCGGGTACTAGATACACCTTTAACAGAATGTTAATATTTACGTTAAATTCTAGAACTTTTGCTGTAATTTATTTATAGCCGTATTATGCTCTTATTAAATACTTATTAAGCTTTCTCTTCCAAAAAGCCCTAGAAGAACATAAGAAAGGATAGAAGCCCAGTTGGATTGGCAATCTACCACTAAGACCAGCCAAGAGAGGCTGGTTTTATTCAAATTTTTAATTTTAGCATATTGTATCTTGGCACACTCAATTGCGTTTGGTTTTTAAAATTTGTAGTTTGTCCAGTGGAGCTCATGCTGGTCTTCCCATCTTTCTTCAGATGTCACCCTGTGTGAGGAGGCATTCTTCAGGTTTGCTGTCCCTACCAAGTTTACTCCCAACTGGCTCAGTGTCCTAGTGGACAATTTGCCTGGCACCAAAGTCAACATGGAGAGTGTCGAGAGGATTAAAAAACGGCACAGCTCCCAAGAACAGGCTTTCCAGGTACTGAAGTTATGGAAGCACCAAAACAAAGACCAGGACACGGTCAAGAAGATCATCCAAGGTATGGTAGCCTGATATATACAAATCGATCAGACCTCAAAGGCACCCTTTAATCACAGGTTTAGTTGTCGGGGCAATGTTTCCTGCTTGGAATTAGTGCTGGAATGAAAACGTTCTCATGAAGGGATGGTGTGGAACACTTCGTGTTCTTCAGAACGGTCAGGCAGGGTTTTATTTTCACCTCCCTGCATCCCCACCCCAACTTTCTTTTCAGAGTGTGTATAGAAGCCAAAATGCATTTCACAGGCAGGGTTAGGCCTTGGGAAATCTGACTCTAAATCCCTTAGCAGTTTTATTAGCATCCGCTACCTTCCTAGAAGTTCTTGAACCACTTTGCATCTTACCTTGCATTTCTACTTAGAAGCTCTGTTGTATTTATTTGGTAATTCTCTCTAGAGAGCCTTCCAGTGTCTTACGGATAGCCTCTCATTAATCCTCACAAGGTAGCCTACTTTAAAATTACCATTTTAATAGTATATGTTGCAAGGATTAATGAGATAAGGTCTGTAAAGTGTTTGGGTTTCTTGGGGAAAGGGGCTAGTTTAAACCAAGTACTCTCCTGATTTAGAGTTTTCTAAAGAATCTCCTTTAGAAAGTATTTGGGGTGGGGGGGTGGGGCGGAATGTGGTGGTGATGATGGGAGAATCCAAAGGGAAAAGTAAATCTCATACAATGTGGAGTGCAATGCAGCCTTAGGTTACGCAGCAGAAAGGGTTGTGAATTCAATTGATCATGGGAGGTCGTGCCAGAAAACAAGGAAGGTTTTTCTTAACCAGACAATGTCAATGAGAAATTCATTCTCCTCTCCAGTCTAGTCAAATGAGTCCTAACGATACCCTAAAATTCTCCACCTGAAACCACAGCAACAGATTTTGGGAGACTTAACCTTTCTGTGAAGCTGAATTCATTCACTTGTGCAAAGAGTAAACTTTTCTCCTGTATCTGGCAAACAGAATGTGTTCTTTGAAAGTATAATTAGCCCTGAAGCAAAAAGAAAAGGACTTGGAGAATCAGAGACTGTTAAGAATTGGAAGGGACCAAATTCCTATTTTATAAATGAGGACATTTCAGCATCAGAAGATGAATTGACTTGCCTAGGGGCTCAGATACTAAATGGCCCGCATCATTAATAGGAACATTAGTTACTCCCTCTGTTTATGTCCTAGCTCATTACGGAAACTCTCTCTAGGCCCTGTGTGTCACCACGTCCCAGGGCCTCCTATTAGAGGGTTTTTAAATTTTCTTCTCTGTGGTGGCAATCCTCTTGTACTCTTTATTAAAGACCATTTGATGCTATGAGCTCTTTGAAAATAGCACATGTAAAATATCAACTAATGAAAGTTTATGTTACAAAATAACTAGCCTGAATACTTTCTGTTTTCCTGAAACGTTATGGTTTTAATTTCTTGAACTTTTTTTTTTTTTTAACTGAGAAAGATGCGTCTGTAATTTTCTGCTCGTGGTTTTCCAAATTAGGGCTTCCCACCAGCTTTGTTGGATGCCTAGTCTACATAGCATGTTATCTCATAATAACACAAAGTCATTTTTATCTGTTCTCTGAAATAACTAGCATCACTTCAGCGCCCCCTTCAGAAAAATAAAGGAAAAGGTTATCCCCAAAGTTAGGAAACTTGGAGAACCTTTGCCTCAGAGCCCCTGTGGTAGCATTAGAAGAAGAGATGTGACCTGGATGTCTCTGTGTGTTTTTGCTCTGCAGATATCAACCTCTGTGAAAGCAATGTGCAGAGGCACTTGGACCATGCCAACCTCACCTTTGAGCAGCTCTGCCGGTTGATGGAAAGCTTGCCAGGGAAGAAAGTCACACCTGAAGACATTGAAAAAACAGCAAAGGCGTGCAAATCAAGTGAGCAGATTCTGAAGCTGCTCAGCCTGTGGAGAGTAAAGAACAGCGACCAGGACACTCTGCAGGGCTTAACGCACGCAGTCAAGCACCTGAAAACGTACCACTTCCCCAAAACGGTCACCCAGAGTCTGAGGAAGACCATCAGGTCCCTTCACAACTTCCCGATGTATAGATTGTATCAGAAGCTGTTCTTAGAAATGGTAAGGAACCAGGTCCAATCACTAAAAATAAGCTGCTTGTAACAGGAAATGGCCCCTGGGCTGTTTCCTTCTCTGGGCCAGATCTGACGGAGGAGTAAACCATTCCTCAGGCACTGGAGGGGGTTCAGTGAGTTCTTTCTCATCACCATGGGCTGGATTTGGCCCCAGGGCATACGCACATGGAAAAACTATGGTACGGAGAACGAAACCCCAAATGGTTTATCCAACTGACAGGTCTGGTCCAATATCTACTGACTGTATTTTCCCTTATTACTGCTTGCAGTAATTCAACTGGAAACGAGAAACTAGACCCCACTGTGCCTTTCCAAATATGAGAATGTCTAACTTAAATAGCTTTGAGATTTCAGCTGTCTAGAGGCTTTTATTAGAAAGCCATATTTTTTCTGTAAAAGTACTAATATATCTGTAACACTATTACAGTATTTGCTATTTATATTCATTCAGATAGGAGGTTTGTACATATTATCATCCTACAGAAAAACTGTCAGACTTAAATTTAGAAATGAAAAATTTATATATTCTGTTTATTATTGACAAATGAGAGAGATTAAATATATTTTTTAATGGAAAGTTTGTAGCATTTCCTAATAGGTACTGCCATTCTTACTGTGTGGAGTGTGTTTGTAATATAATGTAACCTATATAAGCTATGATATCATTTTATAGAAAATGCATTATTTAGTCAATTGTGTAATGTTGGAAAGTGTTTGAAGCATAAATTATCTGAATATTAGATGCGCTGAGAAATTGAATGTACCTTATTTAAAAGATTTTATGTTTTTACTATATAAACAACACCATTAAAGTTTTCAAATTATTTTTCATTGCTTTTCCTCTTGTTTTTTATTCGAATGGAATATTGGTGGGTCTGCATTTTAATAATTCTCTCCATTTTTATCTCACCAGGGCCATCTGAGAATTGTTAGAAAAGCAGCCTTCTGGGCCAGCTTATTGACAGACTCTAGGGAGGAGGGCAGAAATCTGCTTGGTTAACAATTCCAAAGCACTTCTTAGTACATTAGAACTGGAAAACTTTTATTTCATTTATTTATTTACTTAAAGATTTTATTCATTATTTCCAGAGAGAAGGACAGGGAGGGAAGAAAGGGAGAGAAACATCATGTATGGTTGCCTTTCACCTGCCTCCAGCTACGGACCTGGCTGGAGACCTGGCTTGCAACCTGGTTATGTGCCCTGGCTGGGAATCCCAACCAGTGACCCTTGGGTTCACAGACTAGCGCCTTATCCACTGAGCCACCACACACCAGCCAGGGCAAAACTGGATACCTTCTAAATTCAAGTTTAGCATACAGATGGTGCAAACCATTGATAACTGCTGCCACTAGCACTGAGAGGTCAATCATGTAAGTTATTTTGGTTGCAAGTTACAGAAACTGGCACTACCTAGTTTAAGAAGAAAACTAATTGGAAGGATTGGATTGAATGGTGCCCCTTCCCCAAATGGGTTCACTGTATATTGCCCAGAGCTGGTAAATGTTACTTTATTTAGAAAAGAAGTCTTTGTAAAGGTAAAATAAGTTACAGATTTTGAGGTGATGAAATCATCCTAGATTTTAGGTGATGACATATGTCTTTGTAAGACACAGACGAGATGGGCAGAAAAGAAGATGAAATAAAGACAGACACAAAGGTGGGAGTGATGGCACCATAAACCCGGGAAGTGAGGGGAAGCAAGAAAAAGAGTTCCCCCTGGAGTGTCTGTAGGGAGTACAGTCTTGCTGGTTTTGGATTTCTGGCCTCCAGAACTAGGAAAGAATTCGTTTCTGTCATTTAAAGTCGCCAAGTTTGTAGTAATTTGCCACTGGAAACTAATACAGGTTACGTCCTAGCTTCACAGATGGCAGAATGAAGATCACTCTGGCACCATTGTGGGCAGAGTTCCTATTTCTGCCCTGGCACTTGTTGGAACAGGTCTGCAGTGGAACTATTCAGCATGAGCTGGTCATCCTGGTTAACAATCTCAGTCTGGCTGGATGAACGGGGGCAGTTCAGGGGACCAGAGAAGAATTCTCACAAGCTTGATTGACACTTGCCTTTCTCTTGATTTGATTTTCAACATTCTCTCACCGGCCACTCAGAGCATGTAAAGCTTTCTTGTTAATACTGTGGTTGGGATTGTTGACGCTGTTTCCAACAATTGGAATGCCACCTAGTTCACGGATAATGGCTTGCTTCGTTGAAAATGCTGCATTGTTACCCAAAGCAACTAAAGCTCATACAGTAATTACAGGCTCCTCAGTTGATGCGAGCAGATAAAGGGATTTCTGGTGGTGTTCGGCATTTCGGACATCATCATATGAACAACCGGTTAAGTCTTTGGCAGACCCAGAAAGACGCAGCCAAAGATCCCAGTCTCCTGGCCACCAGCCCCACACCAGCCAGTGAATGCACTAGCAGGCTCGGCCAAAGGATGAGGTCTGCAGCCCACGTGTCCTGGGTGCCACCCATGCTGCCTCTGGGGCTGGGCCACAGCACAGAGCCTGGCTCAGGAGGCGTGTGGGCACTGGTGCAAGGGTCAATGAAGCAAGTGGCTTCCCCAGCCCCCAAGCTGGAGCTGAACCTCCAGAGAAGAAAGGAAATGGGAATCCAGCAGAGCCCCCTCTGCCTAGGGTCCAGTTGCATCTGTCCCAGATAAGCACATGCCCTGTCTCCCTGGAATCTATCACTTAGATTTAGGGTCAGTTTTTGTTTCTGTGACCTCGGGTCACCAGTCGTGTTTGTCTGTTAGTTTTAAATTAAGACTATTTTTCAAGAGCAGTTTTAGGTTCACAGAAAAATTAAAAGGAAGGTACACCAATTTCCCATACATTCTCTGCCCCCCTCACATGTAACCTCCCTCAGTGTTAACTTCCCGCACCAGAGCAGTGCCCTTGTTACCATGAAAGAACCTACATCAACATTCACTATCACCCGGAGTCCATAGTTCGTATTAGCAGTCACTCTAGGTGTTATTCAGCCAACATTTTTTCTGTTTGTTTGTTTTTGATTTTTAAATTCATGAATCTGAATTTAGGAGGTGTTTTTTGTATGCTATTTGTCACACTGGTGAGAACATCACAAATTCTAGCTCTCTACATCATCCAGCTCTGCCCATTTGTCTCAGGAAGAAGCCAGAACCAAGTCAATGGCGTTGTTCAAACATTTGCTACTGAATTCGATGGGAGTTAAAACTGTTCTCATGAGCCCAGACGCACTGTCTCCTCTTGTCCGTCCAAAAACATATACAAGTTGTAAATTATTTCTGATGAGTTTGTATTATGGATTAAAGAATTCAGACCAAAAAAAAAAAAAAAAAAAAAAAAAATTCTGTGAAGCCTTTGTATTCCTATAACCACACCTTTCAATTGGACCTATTCCAGAAAACTTACTCAATTCACCATCTTCAGTATTTTATTTACATGTTGAATTTCTAATTTGTTAATTCAGTGAAAAATAAAAACTTTTGAGCATACTAAATTCAAAGCACTTTACACTCAGTCATAAGCAAGAGATCCAGGGGCAAACCATTACTACTCTTAGGAGCATAATCTTAGGTTGTTTCCATTTTTTGTTTGGGAAGCAGTCCCTGTCAGACACACCAGTGCTTATGCTAAAGGTGTAGAGCTGAGTGTGAGAGAAAGTAAGAGCTCCAAGAACAGAGAATTCTGTACTCTTCTCACCAACGCAGAGACTGAAAACACTTAGCATCTTTGGAGATGTTCCCTAAACTGATGTCCAAACTGTATCTGGTGCATAAACTTTTACTATTTTCTTATCTTTATCAGAGTTTATACCAGTGGCTATACTTAGTGTAATTATGATGTTGATATTGAATGTAACTAGACTCTAATTCTTCGACTTTCTTGTTACTGTTTTCCATATTTCTTTGTCCTCAAATCTAGGTAACTATAAAACATGGATTTAACAGTGATAATAGCCTGTAACAATCATTTCAGTAACTGAGTTTAAATGGGTACATCTGTTCTGAAGATGCTTATAATCTAGTTGGGGAGGCAAGATATACACACGGAAGAGTAATTGCTAATACCAGATGGTACATACTTAGTGCCAAGTGAATTGTATAAATATGTCACAGTCATCATATGTCACAGCTGAAGCCCAGGGCAAGCCAAGAAGCAGTAACTTTAGCTGAGTCTTGTAGATACATCTAGGCAGAGAAAAATATGTGGGATATTTTAGACATATGGAATTGCATTGGAAAAGCTATAGAGGATAAAATGTACATAGCATGTTAAGAAAACACTGTCTAGACTCATGCAGTTCATATAAAGAATTCAAAGAGAAGTAGAAAATAAGCTCGTAGAAATGTATTCCTAACATGCTATGGCTTGAAAGAGGAAGATAATTACTTTGTCTACCCAAAACTCTTCATTTTAGTTTAGTAAACAGCTCTCCCTTTTAGGGAACTTCTCTCTCCCACCCCACCCCATAACATCTCCTTCTGGTCACCCTAATCCTTAACCATCACTATCCCAAAGCATTCAGTAAAAGACCTTTCTTAGGATCTGTGCATTTGAAATTCCTTTGATTTTTTAAAAAATTTATTGTTGTTGTATTACATCCATTGCCTTTTTGCTCCCCTCTGTCCCCCTCCCCACCCACCCATCCCCCACAAAGTCAATCCCACCTGTTGTCCATGTCCATGGTTCCTTTATACTAGGTTCTTGTCTAAGCTGTTCCCCTTTCTTGCCTCTGCCTCCCCCCTCCCCCCAACCCCTTTCCTCCTGACCACTGAAGGCCCATTCATTGTATTCATATATTTGGTTCTGTTTTGCTTGTTCTTAGTTTTGTTCATTATTGTCCTGTAATGGGAGAGATCATAAGTTATTAGTCCTTCGCTGACTGGCTTATTTCACTAAGCATAATACTCTCCAGTTCCATCCATGTTGTTGCAAAGGGTACAAGTTCCTTCTTTCTTTCTGCTATATAGTGTAAATGTTCCAAAGTTTTTTGATCCAATCATCCACTGATGGGCACTTAGGCTGTTTCCAGCACTTGGCTATTGTTAATAGTGCTGCTATGAACATAGGTATACATAGGTTCTTATGAATTGGTATTTCAGGATTCTTTGGGTATAGTCCAAGTAGTGGAATCGCTGGATCAAAAGGCAGTTCCATTTTTAGTTTTTTAAGGAAACCCCATACTGTTTTCCACAGTGGCTGCACCAGCCTACATTCCCACCAACAGTGTATGAGGATTCCCTTTGCCCCGCATTCTCGCCAACACTTGTTGTCTGTTGATTTGTTGATGATTGCTATTCTGACAGGTGTGAGGTGGTATCTTATTGTGGTTTTAATTTGTATCTCTCTGATGACTAGTGATGTTGAGCATTCTTTCATATGCCTCTGGGCCTTTTGTATATCTTCCTCAGTGAGTTGTCTGTTCAGGTCCTTTGCCCATTTTTTTTTTTATTGTTGTTGTATTACATCCATCGCCTTTTTGCTCCCCTCCGTCCCCCTCCCCACCCACCCATCCCCCTCAAAGTTAATCCCACTGAATTTTTTTTCCCATCTGATGAAAAACTACAAATGTGTAAATCCAAAGCTGCCGGAGGCCACAGAGGAAGGGAGCTGGCTAGCAGAGAGAACTAGGAAGAAGGTGCAGGCAAACAAGCCTGATGATGTTCAAGCACCTGGTTCTAACCACATCTTTCCTTCCTGTTACTTACTTTTGTGGACCATTGATTGACTTATTTTCCTCATCCAAGCCAGTTTCTGTCATTCACAAACAAAGGGCCCTGACTAATATGTAGAGTAAATAAGAGGTCGTTAAATATCAGACAAAAATATTTGAAATTGAGTAGCACTCTGTGATGATTGTCAGATCCTTAACACCTGAGAATCTTTGATTTTCTGTTTACCTATAAACACAATAGGAGCCACTGAGGTTTTAAGAAAGCTATTGAAGTTCGCAAAGCAACATTTCAAGAAGATTATTTTGGCAGGAGAGTAGGGAATGGATTGCAACAGAAATAGGCTAGAGTCAATTAACTTAGAAGAATTGCCTATTAAAATGGATCAGCCACGAGGTAAACAGCCAACTCAGAGTGGAGGTGGGAGCCTAGAGGGGAAAGGGAAGGTCACATTAAAGAACCATTAATCTTTCCAGAAGAGTCATCAGAGGAGGAGGGCCATCACTGGGCACTTGGTTATGACTAATGGATTGAGATTCCTGTCTTTTTCCAAATATTTAACACAAAATAAATCTCTCATTTCCTTGGGTTTTCTTGAGTTTTATTTATTTTTTCCCCAGGGAAATCCACCTCATCTTTTAAGACATAAAAGCTTAAGTCATATTTCCATAAATATTCTTCTAACTAAAACAAAAGCATCTTCCAAACACATTTCTAGAGCAATTTTGGTTTTTCATGACTCACTGACTTCAGACAAGAGGAGGTGAACTGGGCAGATCATGCATAAAACCGGTGTCATTCTTGTGGAATCATAGGTTTCTGAGAGACAATATGAGGTCATCTGTTCACCCCTCCTGCCTTGGTCCAGCCATTCCTAAATCTCCTAGAGAGTGATGGCCTTGAATTTATGCTTTTAACAATTATTTTATTGCTATGGTAATGCCCTCCAACACACAAGCTAACAGAACCCAATTCCAGGACTTAGTAACTCCCACACTGAACTTGAGACTAGGCAGAAATGGCTTCTTTAATAGAGACTCCTACTTTCTTGAAATTTTAGAACAACTGGGCCTTTATACTTGTTCTGACTGTTTATCAGAAGCATCACTTGGGATAGTTGTTCAAAATGCATATTCCTAGCATCTTCTCAGGGTGCTTTTAATACCAAGGTTCATGAGCAGGGTGCCAGCATTCTTATTGGCCAATTTTGGGAAATACTGTATCTAATCCATGAGGATCCAAATGAGGCTGGGATAAGTTAAATTGCACCCCTAGTAGAAGTTCCTCAGAGCTCTTCAGTCTTACCAAGACTCTTGTGTGACAGTTGCTTCTTTTAATGAAGATGGGGAACAACTAGCTTTCTCTGTTTGGGTGATTTAATCCTATTGTACATATTTATATCATTGCATTTATCACCTGTTTAACTATTTCCCTTGATGCTAATACTAATGATAATAATAACTACAGCAATAATAACAATCATTATCATTTATTAAATGCTTTCCTGATTGCCCCAGATTCTGGATCCATTTAGGTTCTTAGAAAACAATGTTCTGTAAAACCAGATGCCAGAAAGTCACTAATTTATCTTGATTCCTGATTGCTTCTACTTTCACTCCTAGTACTGACAATAAATGTCTTGTATTAAGAAATTGCTGGGAGTACATACAGCCTTACCCTTAAAACACTTATAGGCATCATCTCATTAAATCCCCAGAACCCACTGGCTAACTCTCCCCAAACAACTTATTATATCATCACCAATTTACTAATTCTTAATAGTCCCAGCAGCTGATTTCCTCTGACATCCACCATTCTTTTGTTGGGACCTCTTATGATCTTACTTCTCGGACTCCATGTTTGCCTTATCAGTCACAGGTATCCCAAGTCTCATCCATCCAACACTGATCTATCCTGATTACACATTTCGATTTAAGCTTCAACTGCCAAACATCACTCCTGGAATAGGATAACAGCAAGTGTCAAGACAGAAAAAGTCCCATTCTGAGAAACAGAAACTCACCAGCCAGGAATCCAAGAGTAATGGATGGAAAATTCCATCTGCTTTTTTGTTGGGTCTGGATCAAATTTTTCCCTCCAGCCGGGATAACATACCACTCTCAAGGATCTGTTTTGGATGGTGACGAGATGTACTCTTCCATTAAGCACCAGTGGCAAGGAGAGAAGCCAGGATCTGCTTATTAAGAAGAGGTGGCAAAAGAGGCAAGCTTTGCTAAAGCCTGCAGAATAAATTTCTGTTTTAACCCAAACCATGAAATTGAGACTGGAATATAAAAAACATTAAAGCCAGCAGACTCGCACTTGGATGTAACTAGAACTATATATCATTTCCTAATTACTTGAAAATTGGCTTTGTTGACTAAGCCATGTTTTCAAAATAGCATAATAAAGTTTCTAGAAAAAAAATAATAAAAATTTGATCGACTCTGGGAATAAAAAGAAAATAAGAGCAGATTCCATGGAGAAATAAGTAGCTGTCTTTCTCAGAAACAGGCCCATGTGGGTCAATAAATCTTTAGTAAAAGGATAAAAAGCTTTAGAGTGAGACACACCTGACTTTCAATCCAGTCTCTTTTCCTAAATAGAGGGGCTGCTTTGGGGTTCAACCTCCCTGTTGGCATAATCAACAGAATAACATCTTGGACGTTTATTGGGATATTCCTGTTTCTTTCTACCACAGTACTTGGGGATAGGAAACATCATTTTTAAAAATATTTTTCCTTCACAAGAAATTTACACAGGGGATGTCCTCACAATTTTGTGTGACCCTTTGGTGGAAGATGATAATGGAACGTTCCTTCAGAAAACCACACTGGTTATCTGGTTCAGAGCAGTAACCACTTTGCCACAAAATGGAAGAAAGGCAAATTGGGAGAAGACAATGAAAGAAGCAAGGAGGCAACCGCAGTCCTGGCTTTCATTCAGGCCCCACACCTGCTGGGCCTTTCTGCACAGGTTACTGAGCTTAGTGTGTGCCTGCAGAGTCTGGACACAGGGAACCTGCCACCTGGACAGTTTATGAAAAATGGGCACCAAGCAGTTGCAGGTACTGTAGGAATGTCCTCCCTTCATATGCATAGCAGAGATGGTAAATTTTCGAGAGTCAGACACTCTTGAAGACGACAGTCTCTAACAGGCACTGACATTTAAGAGGTTGAGTCAGCCCATCCCCCCAAAGTCAGAGATTGTTGAGTGTTCAGTGCAGCCACATCAATCATGCTGACTTGCTTCAGATGAATTGGGATAAAAAAAAATTCACTCTCAGAAATAATCATTCCAAATGGAAATAATCTTTAAGGACAGCAGAAAATAACACTCACTGAGCATCTATTATGTGCCAAGGATCTTACCATTTTAATTATTCATTCTTTCAACAGCTGTACAAATTGAGCCTCAATGTTCCCATTTTAAAGATAAAGGGCAATGGCCCAAACAGAACAAGTTCATGCCACCCTTTCAAGTAAGTAACAGAGACAGAATTTGAGTTCCGGTTTGCCTTTAAAACTCCTGATATTTCATTCTGTCACACTGACCCAAAGACACTAGGAAAGTCAGTGGGCAATCAATTAAGAAGCAAGAAGTGGGCATTAAAAATGTGTATTTAAAGTTCTCTGCATTTTCTTTCTGCCCTAGTGTTGATAGGAAAGTCACAAAAATCTGAGTTTTACCCACATTTACAAATGCCATCTTAGTGTCCACCTACTCTGTCTCCACCCAGACAGAAATTTAGTTCTCACACTAAATTTCTGAAGAGTTAGCACAGACCTGGTAAGGTAAAGGCAGTGTCCTCCACAAGGCTGCCCTCTTCAGAGGCCAGCTGCCAGCCACAGGTTTCAGGAGTCCCAAGGCCACCCATATACTGACAGACTGGTTACAGAAAAGGGGTTCTTACAACACCCTCAGATTTGAGAATTTGCAAGAATGATTCTTAGGACTAAGGAAAGTTTATTATAAAGGATACTACTAGGGACAAGATCTGAGACTGTCCTAGAGACAAGCTTCCATGCCTTCTCCCTGTGCAATCAGATGTATCATCCTCCTAGTATATTAGCAACAAGAAAGCTCCATTCTTCAGAGTTTTTACTGGGGTTTCCTTACATAAGTACAGTTGCTGGAATTCAGTTTGCAGTCCTCTTTCATGCCCCAGAAGTTAAGATAGCTCCAACTCCCAACACATGAAACAACACGTTTGGTCTCTTCTATGACCAATTCCTATGCTAAAATTATCTAGAAAGTTACCATGAGTCATCCACTAGCGTAAAAAATGTTCTTTATCACTTGGGATAGTCCAAGAATTTAGAGTGTCCTTTCTAGGAACAAAGACCAATCAAGTTCTTCATTATAGGCCATCACTCAATCCCACCCCACTCCTCAAACTTGTTCCCCTTTTCAAGCACCCTCAATTCTCTCAGGGACACCCTTTCAGCCTGCCATACCTGAGAACCTGAAGTTGTCTTTGACTGCCTTTCCTTTGTCCTTCTCAAGTAGGATAATTTCCCCAGGGCTGATTTTCTTTTCCAGGCTTCCTGGATTCATCCTTTCCTCTTCACTTCCACTATCGCCATTAACACTGCCCCTCACCCCCAATTCAAACCTTCAGAGCCTAAGCTGACAGTCCCACTTCTTGACCAATCTACTTGCCCCCAGCTTTATTTATTCCAATCCTTCTTGTGTGCAAATATCAGATCAATCCTCTTTAAAAACAGCCAAATATTTAGTAGTGATTTGTTCCTCTAAGCTGCTTATATAAGAAACCTTTTTTTATTCCCTCCCTCCCTCTCTCCCTCCCTCCCTCTCTCCCTCCCTCTCTCTCTCCCTCCCTCTCT